>VXBB01021198.1:1234570-1325895 GCA_013399915.1 Illadopsis cleaveri
TTTTTTTTTTCCCCCTGAAATAGCGTCAAGACATCATTCTAACCCAGTACCATGTCTCAATTTGAGATTTCCTGACCTGGAACTACGTTTGATTTTCCCTGTGAATCAATAATCCAAGACTTCTGTCTTGAGTTTTTTTTCCATTTCATGCTTGCATAGACTTGTTTCTAGGCATTTAGAATAGATTAGGTTCAACTAGGCCTGAGATTTAAATGCTTTCTAAAGTTACATAAAAATATAGTAACACTTCAGTAGCTGCTTCTGTAGCGCCTACAATGTTCTTGCCTATGTTTTTTTTTCATAATTTTCATTCTGAAGGCCATAATTCAATGCCCACTGAAGTCAGTCACTTTGGGGAATGTGTCCAGTTTCCTACTTTTGGTAAGCCTTACTGATCCCAGTGGGATGAATGCTTTTGTTTCCCAGAACATAATACAGGCTGTGTCATGCTGAGGCACACACTGTGTACCAGGACTACGTCAAGCAGTTTACTATATATTGTACTAGTCAGTTCCTGGCTTACAGGTGGAACTTTGTGGAGTGGATTTCTTACTGGAACATTTTTGTCCATCATATTAAATTAATCATATTGAGTATTTTATTGAACCATCTGTCTATGAGAACAAAAATATACAAATAGATTTTGTAGAAAAAATGGAGAAAAGATCAGTCTCATTGTTGCTTAATTATTACTTCAAAGTGACGTATTTAAACATACACTTCTGTGTGCATATGCAATCTTTTCTGGTAAAGATTCTCTGCTATAGATTTTTTCTTCCTAGTTCTACCAACTGAATTGCTGAAAACATCTAAGTGCTTCAGGATCATGACATCCACTCTTTTCTGCTTACAGGTTTTTATAATAAATTCTTCAAATATATTTTTTCTTGAACCTGCAAATGAATTTAAAGCTCTGCTGGATGAGCACACTGATATGTGCAAACGCATTCTGAATATCTACCGCCACATGGTAGTCCAAGTGACTATGGACAAGAAGACATGGTAAAATGCTAATGTTTTTATCTTAGATTATTAATTCACAAGACAAGTGAAAATTTACTTGGTAGTAAACACAGTAGAGTGGTATTGATTATATGAACCAGTTCCTCTAAGTCAGTAAATGCAAGAACTTGAACACCATAGACAACACAGAGGAGGTTGTCGGCTTTCTTAAAGCCTCTAGTAAGCTCCTACTTAATTTGCGGCAACTTAGACCTCAGTGCAAAGAGGACTAAGCTGGGATATACAGACTGTTAGTAAGGAGCTACTGATGATTTTTTCCAGGGCATTTTGCTCATGTATCAAAGCGTTAAAATATTGAAACATATGAAGCTTCACAGCCTTATTTAAAAATAAACAAAAATGCCCCAGACAAGCATGGATAGCTATTACAATCAGATATGTGTTGTTCTTGACCTGGAATTGTATACAAGAGTGTGTACTATTGAACTGTGTCATGCCTTTCCAGTGTTTACAGTGCCTAGCAGGTACAAGAGACCCTTCTTTAAAGGAATTCCTATTATTTCCACTCCTTTAAATAGTCGTCTGTAATCAGGTGATATATTGCCACCATTCTCCATTACAAGGAAGAAGTAGCAAGGGGATTTCAAATGTCTGATTTATTCAATTTTAACTTGACTTGCATTCAATCTGTCAGTAGTATTTCCTGAACTCTGGGTAAGTAAAGCTGGCACTACGTGTCTTGTGAAGCTTATCTCCTCTTCTGGGGAGCCAATTGAGCTGGCCACTGGGAAATTTAGGAGTGATAATAGTAAACAGATTCTACTCGATTGGTATTTTTTTTCCCAGTTTCACATCTGTGTAAAGAAGTGACTCTAGACCACAATGGCAAAGATTGTGCCACACAAAATGATTGATGAAGTATGTTAATGATAATGCAAAATTACCAAAACCTGTAATTCATAGAAAAAGAAACAGCTCAGATTGAACATACAGTTAAAACTTGGCCTCTAATTTCAGACCATTGAAGGCGATAGCAGTTGAATGACTTAGAAGAAGATATTACAGGGCAACAGGGATTCCTCACTCTTAAGTGTGAAAAAGGATTGGAATAATTTCTTTTGCAAGAACCAAGTTAGGCTCTTTGTAATCATTATGACCTTTTTGGAATGTGTTTAAGCAAATAAGGCTTGATTATTACCTTTTAAAATACTTTGGTATATACAGAAGTATATATCTTATATATACCTTGGTATATACAGAGATATAACAAAATGGTAAGTCTAAGTTTAATACTGTTTTGCAGGGAGCAGATGCTACTTGTGCTGCTCAGGGTAACTGAATCGGTGCTGAAAATACCACCCCAAACTTTCTTGCAGTGTCAAGGAAGAAAAAACTCCACTTTAGCTGGAAGACTTGCAGGACCTCTTTTCCAGGCAAGTAAACATAAATTTACTTTAATTAAATTCAGCCTAATTTTCATGAATAGATTGGATACCACTGTTGGCTAATTTGTCATATCCCTGATATGTTACCCAGATAATGTGAGTGGTATGAGTCAAAGAGCTGGTTACATTTGTTACTTTCTGTCTTATATTTCAATGACACTGTGATGACAGTATTTGAGATACTGTAAAATTCAAGAATTGCTGTCCTTTAGATGAGTTGGAATAACTGGTAAAGATAACTGGCCATGTGTGCAGTTTTAGCCTTCTGCCATAGCAAAATTTGCTCCAGTCAGCATGAAATCTTCTGTGTTATCCATGCCTAACTGATGGATTTTTTTTATTTCTTAGAGAAGTCTGTAATTCCTTACAGAAAGCTGTAGCAAGTAATTTCAAAGTTTATCATTGCAAAGTGCTGTTGTGGTGAGTTCTCAATGACTAGGATCTGAAGAGTCTACAGTTACTTCAGCAGAATAAAAAAGAATACACAAGATAATGGGTCAAACCAGTTGTTCCTGTGTCTAAATCAGAAACCTATGTAACACTTGATAATTCATTAAAAACCTGTGTGTACTAGTGAGGAAGAGAATGTCAGGACTACACAGAAATTTCTGTGGCAGTTTGAAGTTTCCTTTGAAATAGTTTCATTTGAGTATTGTCAACTTACGTTCACAATCCAACTTTTCTCTGTTCTTTTAGACTCTTATAGTGGCTTGGATCAAAGCAAATCTAAATGTGTACATTTCTCGAGAACTTTGGGATGACTTGCTGTCTGTAATGTCATCACTGACATATTGGGAAGAGCTGGCCACTGAGTGGTCATTGACAATGGAGACACTTACTAAAGTATTAGCTAGAAACTTGTATAGCCTGGACCTCAGTGACCTGCCACTGGATAAATTAAGTGAGCAGAAGCAGAAAAAACACAAAGGCAAAGGTAAGACAACACTGTATAGACATCATTTGAATTTGAGCTGGTGTTGGGCACAGGATAATTTTGGTTTCATGTTTTTTGTATACCTAATTAAGCATCTCTATCACCTGAAATAACCCTGTTTCCTTAAGGTAAATCTGCTTTTTAGAGCTACCACAACATGATTATGTTATTTCTGCAAATAGGCACATATGGAATGTAGTTCTTAGAAGTGTGTTGAATTTAAACTAAAATGTTACACTGTAGTGGGTTATTGCTTCTATCAAAGCAATGAAATAGTTGAGTCCCAACTATAACTTTTTGAAAATAACAGACTACTCAGCTGGTGAAAACTAAGCCATTGCAAGCACAATTGGAATATTGATCCTGAAATGTTATAAGATTAAGTGTAAGGTGAACGTAGTTCTGTTCGATACTAATTGATCACTAGCCCATCGTGAAGACATATTTTGTTATGATGACCTTATGGACTACTTAAGAGAAAGTACAGTTTAAAAATCTATATGAGTGGTACCTGGTTTTAAACTGATTCCTAAAAAATACATAAAATACTCTGTAAGACATAATATGGAGAGAGGTGGCTGCTTATAACGGCACAGTTCTGGATTTGGTAAGGCACAGGAAGTTTGTCCTCCTGGACAGAGGTCTGGATTAGAAGTTGCAAAACCTGGATTTTTTTTTCAGTTTGGAGGCAGACCTTCTGTATGTGACCATTAGAAATCACTTTGTTTCCACTTTTGTAAAACATGGATAATGATAATATTCGCCTTTAAAAAGTGCATTGTGATCTAATAGTGAGAGGCAGAATTATATTTAGAGTGAGTAACAAAGATGTAAAACCATGTTATTTTTAGGCTACTTTTTATCTCTTCAGTCAAACCTGAGGGAAAGTGCTTCCTAGTACTATCTTATGAGAAGTGAGAAGGAACCTGTGCGGATTCCCTCTCTTAAAGAGGATGTTGCTATAGGCTTTTTTTTGCTAAAAACATTTCACATGCTTCTGTGCCTTGTCTTAAGCAGAGTCATTACTCACAGATTTGGTCTGGTTTCTGATGTGTGATAACTGGACTGTTACATCTCTCTGTAGTTGCCCTTGAGTGGTCATTCCAGACCGCACATATTTTGTTTTCCTATACTACACAGCTTTCTTGTTTTTCTTACTAAAAAAACACAGGTTAAACAAAATAAACAAAACCAAACACACAGAAAAAAACCCCCAACAACAACAGCAAAAAACCCAACAACAACAAAAAACCCAACAACAACAAAAAAGCCGAACAGTCTGGCATAGGATAAGAATGTGTACAGTTATTTGAATATATGCTTAAAAAGCATTTTGAATCATCTGAGCAACATGAGGAAAGTTTATGTTAACCTTCAGTGACGGTTTCAGAGAAAGCCTCCATTGCTAAATGGGAGTTGCAGAGTCAAGTCCAGCTTTAGAATTAATAGATATCATACAAATTAGGCCAAATTTCTTTGCCTCTGTTTGTTTGCTAATAATAATGGACATGTTGGATTAGAGCTCACTTTTTCCAAAAAGATGCCCTTTAATGATTGTAATTGTGTCAGTTTGGATTATTAATGAGCTCAATCTGGATAAGCAAATACGCTGCAAATATTCTTTAGTTCACTTTTTTTTTTACATCTAGCTGTTTTTGAAAACTTCAATATAAATGTCAAATCTGAATTTGTTCCATCTTAATCTTACTATAAAATTTTCTGTAAATTTCCAAAGAGCCTTGTTCTCTGAGCCCATCATCCAAATTTGTTTTTGCTTTTGCATTTTGTGTAAAATTGTTATCCTTACTTCATGTTCTTAGTGTTGCAAAATTATTTGGAAATCTGCCCGCCAAATATTTTGAAATGTATGACTTTGTGTATCTTATCTGGTAGCAGCAGCAAAGCAAAAGTTACATGTAGTATCAGACTACAACCTGTGTAAGCCCATGTTTTCAGCAAAGAAAATTACAGTAGTTTAATAGCAGCAACATTTCTGAAAAAGTTTGAGTATCCCTCAGAGTTTGTGCTGGCTGAGCTTTTGAATTCATGCTTGCTTTGGTAACTTGATTTATTCCATCCAGCTTTAAATTTTTTTGAAAGAACACATCTACAGTCATCTGGTGATAGCAGAATAGAAGTGAAAAGATTTGCAATTTTATTTTGGCAGGAGTTGGACATGAATTCCCAAAGTCTTCTGTTGATAAGTCCTTTTCTAGAGGCTGGAGCCGTGACCAGCCTGGCCAAGCACCAATGAGACAACGCAGTGCTACAACCACCGGCTCCCCAGGAACAGAAAAGGCAAGGAGCATAGTACGGCAGAAAACAGTTGGTAAGTGTCTGTAAGAGCTAGAAAAAGGGTAAGGAATTAATAACTGACTTCTGTAGCAATGTGGATAGCTTCTTTCCACAAAGGTATACTATCTAATGATTTACACATTAGTTAAAGCATATAGTATGTGCTTATGTGCTTTGAGTGTTGCTGAATAGCTTGTGTTTACTAGAATTATAGTTACTGCAAATGAAAGTAATGCAGTTGCTATATTAATTCTTAATGAATTTGATCACATGCTTAAAGCTGGATTGGAAAATAATATTGTTGTGTGTATATGAAGAAGAAAAAAGCTGGAGTGGTTTGAGCTATGGTGCTGATAGGTGGGTAAGAAGGTTTCTTAAGTGTGTGTTCTCATACGCTGCACAAGATGAGTTGAGTGTTTTCAAACTCTGCAAAGGAAAGTGGGGAAAAATATATGTAAGTCTGCATAGTTTATAAAATATGCTTTTACTATACCCTGAATATTGCAATAATGAAAGATTGACACAGATGGGTTCAATTCTCCATTTCTGAAGTCACCTATTTCTGAATTTTATTAATTGCAGATACTCTTTGCTGTCTTACAAATGAGTTATGCTGAACAATGCTTTAGGTGAACTCCTCAAAAGAAGACTCATTTGTGTTCATATGATTTTCTTAGACTATGTTAACAGGAACTGGACTACAAATTTCTTTACTCTTTCTCTTGATGATCTCAATGCTATTGCTTACATGAAGGAAAATTAAGCTGGTTCTAATTTTGTATTTAAAAGAAGACCCTCTTAAGGAATATCCCTTACTTTTTTATGATCTTTATAGTAGTAGTGGCTTCGGTCTTTGAGTCTTGTTGCTTTATTGATACTTCTTGAAAGTAGGTACATTCTGACCCAGTTTCAAAAATTTGGGATGCATATTGGCAGTTGAACAAATAATTGTGCTAGCTTTTCAGAAATTAATGTTTTCTTTCTTTTTTCAAAAACATTTGGTTAATTTTTTCAGTCACAGATGTTATTTAAACAAAACTTCTATTTGACTATTTGACATTCCTCAAAATTCTCCGTTTTAATTTTTTTTCTCTTCTAAAGCTCTTGTTGGTGTGGGAGAATTAATTGTCCTGTAAGGCATACAGAAATGAGAGAAAATGAGGTCCCTACTCCAAAATTTCCTGTCTTTTTTTGCACATTCAAATGCTACACAGCTTTTCCTGTATCTCATGCTGACAGCACCTAGTTTTCCTCATGGATCACAGATACTTTAAATGTAATTTTTGCTTCTCTGTAGTCTGTGATTAACTGTAATGGTGGTTTTGTTTTAAATCTTAATTGTCTTAACAAGATAAAGCTCATGTTAAAATTTCTCCTTTACAAATTGTTAATATTTCAGATATTCTGTCAGAAGGTTATGTTGTTTGGTCAATTTATTAATGCTTTTGTTTTTCTGCAATTTGAAAGATGGCTATTTATATGATGTTAGCCTTGAAATGACTAGAATTTATCTTAATCAAGCTTTATATTGACCTGGTTAGCAGCAAAGTAATCTGATTTTCGTTTCTCTGCACTTTAGCTTCCATGGTTTTGTTCCTTTCCTCCAATTATCTTACATATTTGATATTAATAAGCCAAGTCTGCATTACTGCAACCAGTTAAAATTTCAACTCTATTCATGTTGCAGAATACCAACTGTGGACAAGCATCCCAGCATTGCTAGGATGATTTTAAAAGATGATAAATCCAAAAAGAGTTACCAGAACCAGAATCCCAAACTCTTCAGTTTTTTTAAATGTTAATGAGGAAAATGTTACAAAATGTTACATATCTCTTAACTGCATGGAAATAGTTGTTTGTTATTGCCTCTCTGGTTTGCAAAGAGAGCTTTTTGACTGTTCCTTAGTCTGTGACATTAATTCAGGGTCGAATAATAAACAAATAAGCACAAGAAGTAAAATCCAGAACATTTTTCTAGTCAGATCTCCTCCTTCAGTTTATCATTAGGTCTGCAAGCTAAGTCTGGAATTGAGTCAGACCTTAAATATGTTGCATGATATGTGATTTGTATTACATTCCCTTTGATTGTGGGTAATATATACTCTTAATATCTGAGTATGGGGGATATGCATATTGAATATTTTATGGTAAGAAAAAGCTGGAGTTTCTTTTTCATCTGTTTTTATGTTGTACACATTTTTGTGTACATCTTTGCACCTCTATTTTTTGAGCCATCATCATGCCAGCACACATTTATTGCTGCACCAATATGTGTGTGTGCGTGTTACTCAGATAAAAATCACAGCTTTTTGATATGCAGTGTGTACATTTTTAGCCTGAACTTACGTAAAATAATTTTTGGAAAGGGCCTTTAAGCATAGTATGCATATGGGTTGAAAAATCTATAAGGTTAGATACAGGAGTTTGGGCTTAGACAGCAGGTTCTAGTTCTATAAAAATATTGTATCAGAAAGCATTTACTTACCTATTGTTCTGCTTTTGTATAGACAATAGTGGAAGGTTATAAACTACCAAATATCAACATGTTCTGACATTGCCTGCCTCCACCTAACTATTTAATAGAATGTAATATGGTGGAAAAAAATCCAGTCAAATTGAAAGGAACACTTTATGTTAAGATTTGTAATCAACACAGTGTCCTATATCAAAAGCTTGATTTATTTAGAATAATTTACCCTGGAAAAGATCCTTGATATTACTGTGTGGTTTTTATTTTTTCTCTTGCCTACATTCATTGTAAGTTTCACAGTGATGAATGTAATGCATATAACTTATAACTGTATCCTGAATTTTATTACTGTATCTCTTAAACAAACTGATACTAAAGCCTTACACAGAATTGCCTTTTAGAAAAAAACAGTTACTGTCGTACAAAGTTTACTAGAGCATTGCTTCAGTCTTAAGAGGTCTTTCTGAATTGTTTTTTCAAACTAAATTTAAGATTCCACTTAAGTTGTGCTGCATTTGTCAAATGTATTTTCTGCTCAATGTGACCTACCCAGGCTATCAGCATGTTGTTATTAGCAACAATTCTTTCACCTGGTTTAGAAGTGTGATGTGCTCAACTTTCACTGCACTTCATTCACATGCATTTGATTCCCATGCAGATCAGGAGCACTAAGAACCTAACTCTATATTCCATGTTGTTTTGAAAATATAGAGAAAAGTTCAGACTGATTAGGTATTGCACTGACAATATTTATGCTAGATATTCTGAATTTTCCTTAAAATATTTTATCAGCAATGATTTAAAGCAAGTTAGCAAATTTACAACAATATGAAAGAAAGCTACATGAAGTAATGGATCTTGCTTTTTGAAGAATTTCCAGTGTACTTTGAGGTTGAATGCAGTATCAGTTCGTTTTCTGTCTTACTCTGACAAAGAAAAGCAAATGTCAAGGTTCATTTAAATCTATTTAAAAAGCTGCAGATATAACCTTGATTGTAATACCACAATTCTTATGTACATTTTGTATTCTGTAGGACTGTTGGCAGGATGTGAGATATGAGAAGGTGAATAAACATAAGTTTACAAGATCTATCCAGTATCAATTAAAAGCCATGGATAAAAAAAATCTAATACTTTCTTGTCAAACTATTTCACTTCAGTAATTTCATTTTTAATGCGGAACTATAACAAGCTTTATTGCAAATTTCTTCACACAGAACTGATAATTTTCTCCTTATGATTTTGAATCTCTTCTGGAGAACGTTAATTCAGGAGTATGTGTATATGTATAATAGAGAGACACATTTTCAGGATAATATCAAAGGAAACTAAAAAAATACGAATGTAGTACAAGTTACGTTTTCTGTTAAAAAAAACCCAACAAATTCAGAGTGCTTGTGGAGTAACTTTAACTTAGATTTTTCAACCCCTGATGCACTGGGAAAATGTGTTAATTAGCTTCTTGATTTCAAATGCAAAATCTCTGTAATCATCATGATAAAGGCATTGTTGCTGCTTTACATAAAGTTTGAAATCTCAGAATGTCTTATGTGCCCACTGATTTTTTTCTTTCTTACAGCTCTGCCAGTATCTGCCGTGCTGAAATGTTTTAATTTTTGAATTTTCTTCCTTTTTATCTTTGTTTTCTCTGTTGCTGCTTTTTCTGTGACACAAGCCTTTCATTATAGTCACTCTTCTTTTTTCCTTCCCCACTTCTTTCTTTTCCTTTTTAAAGCCATGAGAAGCCGATCCATTGGTGAATGTGCTCTGCCATCGGCCTATATACGCAGTGCTAAAAGTGCTCCTGTTCTGATCCATACTTCCAAACCCTTCTTGCCTGATATTGTTCTCACTCCCCTTTCTGATGAGCTTTCAGGTAGTGCCACCTCTGCTAATTTCTGCACCCCCTTTATCACTTTTTTAAACCTTCTGCTTTCAAATTCTGCTAAACCATTAAATTTTTCAAAGTAAAAATACTTTGGGGATGGTGGGAGAGGGGAAGAGATTAAGAATTAATATTTTGAGTTTTGTAAGATACCATGCTATTTTACAATTCATTCTGGAACTGTTAGAAGTTAGTGCTGTGCCAATGTTTACTGTCATAAAAGAGAAAATTTGAGAAATCTCTTTGCTTTTCCAATTTATTGGTAAGCAGTTATGTAATATCTGTCTACCAGAGAGTACAACTAATCTAAAATTTTTATTTTTGATGAGTGAGGGAGGGAAAGGAAGAACTTAATTTTACTTTAATTTGCCATTTACGTCTTTCTGTGTAAATTTTTTAATTCGGTGTCATAGATGTTGTGTGAGCAACCATGATGATACACTTCAGCTCCCATAAAAAAAAAAATAGTGTCATATAATATGCTTTAGAGTATGCCTGTTTTTCATTACTATATAAAAACTGTAGTGTGGAATTCTCAAGTGTGATGTTTTGGTGTTATTTTCCAAATGATCCATTTTTTAGGATTGTGGTTTTCCTCAACATTCTGTTTGGTCCAGGAGGGTGGTTGGCTACAAGTTGGACAGTAGCTTGCTTTAGATACTTTTCTTTGAACAAATAGATTCAACAACTGGAGTTAGCACAGACTTTAAAAATGCATGTTTTCAGATAATGTAATTTTTCCAGATATTACAAAGGTATAAATTAGTAATGTGTTAATGCTGACAATCATGTTATGCCTTTGTATCAATGAGCGGAAAAAAAATGAAAGCACAGTGGGAGGACTATATATAGTCAAAATGGCATAGAAATATAAGGACTTCATTACAATAATATTTTTATTAAAGTTTTTTTTTTCTTTTCTGTCTCTCCTGCCTTTGTTACCCAAGAAGTACCAAGAACTGCATCTTCATAACTGTGTTTTGTCATGTGTCACACGTCACAAAATTCGTGTTGTGAAACAGAAACTTGATGCCTTAATATTCAGTCTGAAAACATTGTTGAAAAATCAGGAAAGTTCAAATAACCCACTCTAGAGAGACCAGACTTTCACAATGAACAATTACAAAGTATTTGAATGCAATTCTTGACACCTCAAACAAAATGTAATAAAATACAAATTATAGGTAATAATTAATAAAAGTAGGAATGCAAAGAGTATCTCTTCTGAGATACAAGTGACTATAACTTAGAAGATAGAGATTTTTGTAGGAATGATACATAAACAACCTATTAGAAAATGTATCCTACCTGGCCATAGCATTGTTGGAAATAGTCAATGCTTAATGGAGACCTTAACACCAACAGAAGGGTTATGAGCTTTCACAGTGAAATATTATTTCATCACATAATCACTAATATCTTATTACCCTTTCTTAAACAAGGCGAAAGTGCTTTTGTAGTCAGTTTTATCATCCATGTTTCTGAAAAGTCCTGGCTTGCGTATTACTTCTAATGTGTCCCAGACCTGATGGTTCTCTTGCTGTTATTCTTCGTGTTGATACTCATCCAATCTAAAAACTGCATGACCAATGTAATTATAAAAGTAAAGTGACATTACAGACCTTTGCACTTCTAACACAGAAAAAGTCCTAAGCCTTTCCTGGGTTTGATGTCTTCTGAAACAGATGGGTGTTGCAGCAGCTTCATGATGTTCCCAGGAATCTTGAACATTGCCAGAAACCTAAAAAACTCTAGTGAGAAAAAGCAAGCTGTTAAGAGTGTTGATGGGGTAGTTGCAGGGAAAGGGAAACACTGTCCACTGGATCAGAGTGCACTTTGCTCTTTTAATTTTCTGCATTTCTAATTGTGCCCTCTTTCTTCTTCCCTTTTTATTTAAACATGAAGCTTTATCATTTTCCTTACCTTTTCATCTTACATTAAATATGTTATTTTCTGAAAGCCTTCTATTTCTAGACATACAGCATGTCATTTGGAAAGTAGTCAAATTGTTTCTATCGTGTGTTCTAGGTAATGAATGATGTTTAGCTAGTTGTGACAGCTGTTTGTCTTATTACATTATAATTATATGTAATATCCCTGTTATCCAAAATGACTTTACAATCCAACACACCTTGAAGGGGAGGACATTTCCTCAGAAAAGGAGAGGAAATCATTCCAAAATAATAGGATGCTTAATATTAAGGTTTTGGAAGTAGTTTTCAGCTTCTTTTTAGTGTGAAATCATTGAAAGGTGAACCCACTGAACAATGGTGAATCTGGGCAGGTAGTCTAACAGAAAGCATTTATGACCAAACTTTTACCTTATGCACTGTATATTAATTTTCAAGAGTAACACAAAACCTGACTATAATTTGTGAGACATAATTTGAAGATCAATCAGTAGGTTGATAAAATATATTGCAGAAGTTCAATTAATTGAATAGTACATTGACATCCAGTCATCTTGCATCATAGAGGATACTTTTTCTAAGATTTTAATTCCTTCATGTAGTTTCTGTTATGCTGTATTTCCACGTACAGAATATTTGCAACTTTTCAAGTAGTATCCAGAAAGTAGAAGTGATTTATGCTTTAAGGTGTTCAGTTATTGAAATGATTTGGTATAGTATATCTGTTGCAAATCTGCAATATTTCTAAAAAGAATTTTCCTTTAGCCTGTCAGAATCGTAGGAAATCCAGTCTCAAACATTTACAAGATAACTAGTGAAATGACTATTGATTCTGGAACCCTTGGGGATTTTCAGGTACAAGACCTGAAATAAAGTGTCAATGAGATGTAGGCAAGATTCCTAGAAGCAGTGAGCAAACTAATTAATTGCAGGTGTGAGTTTATTCCTTATCTACTCGGACTAAAAGAGTCGACTATTAACATGAAAGGGAAATGCATGTTATGCCTTTACAACCTTGCTCCCAAGTCATCAAGTAATTGTTAAGATGAAATATAAACAAATCATAACTGTAATGGCAGTATGACTGTAATTATTCCTTAATCCTAAAAACTCACAGAATGCCTGTGTTCTCTTAAAAAAAACCCCAACAAACTATTGAAAGCTCAGAAGCAAAACATGTTATTTTTTCTCCACTTCCCAAATGGACTTTGCACGATGAAATATAAAGCTGGCCCGGTGTTACACAGGGATTTTCTATTAGCACTCATGCTGTCTTGTCGGAATGTGTCTTTCCATGAGTTTGTATGTTAGCATATCTATCTCACACTTGATGCTGAAAAGCTGCCATCTCTTTCTGCCTTCTAGCAGCAAAAGGAGAGGCGAGGTTCATTTAGGAAAGTTGTGATGGTGTGAGATTGGCCAGATGTACCAATTACAATCTTTTCTGTACTGTACCGTATGATGAACCAGGGCAGTGTTTCTCCTAAGGGTGCTCAGGGTCAGATACAGAGGGTCAGCCTGCTGGCACACAAACTTCTTGGGAGTTTTGGGTGTCCCAGTCTGACTATATACCTGTGTGCAAGGGTGAGCCCTGATTGTGAAGGAGCAGTTCATTTGGGATTTTAAACATTGTCTGTGTTTTCAGTGCTGGTATTGCAATAACATTTTTCATTTCCTTACTTTCTTCCTGTTCTACAAAAAAGAAATCTTTATTGGTGCAAGCACATGTTTGTTTGAAGATGTGTACTTGTATGTGCTTTTCATGAATATGTGAAGACCTACAATTAATTCTGGATCAACATTGAAATGAATCTAGCTGAATTTATTTCAATGTGTGGAGCTGCTTTGTGTGCATTGTGAGTTTTCTGTTCGGTTATTTTTAGCATCCTAGAAGGTCATGATCACTGCATGCATGCACAGCATGGGATTTCTAGGCTGCTGCTTCAGATAAGGTTGAGTTTATAAAAGATTTGAAAAATGCATACTGAGGGCTCAAGATGAGATCAGTGTATCATAAGTTGCATGTATTAATCTCATATATATCGTCATGCATATTTTTGACTGAATCTTGTGGTAATTTCTTTGCAGCTGTAAGAAATAGCTTGAGACTATGTCAGCATAACCTCTGTTAATCTCTGCCTAAGGCAATAGAGAGTTTGAAATAACAGTTCCAACTAGAGAGAGACACGATTTGTTTCAGAGGGTGTTAATTCATGTAGTTTGTAATAAGTTGAACAAGAACAATGATAGGAAATTTGTTGCTTATCAAAGCTGAAGAGAAAAGGAGTAATAGATTGTGTTGTATTTGATGATTTTTCAGTTCATGTTTATTTTCTGAGACAGCTTGAATGTCTTTTTTTTTTTCCAATATAGATCTCTCAATTTCCTGTCTAATAGCTTCTGTACAGTTCAGTAAACTTTGTATGAGGTCAAACTCTTACTCTCAAATTTTAACTTCTTTGAAAAATTGAGCATGGAAATAGCACTTTTCATCTTCTTGGAACACATGGTTAGTTAAGTATAGACATATCTCATTCCTCTGGTTTATATGCTTTGTTCAGAAGGAGAATATGACAAAATGCAGCTCCATCTCTAACATTCTCGGAAGAGTGCAAGCAGCTCAAAACAGGTTTTAAGGGGACTTCAGATTATCAATATTCAATATTACTGAAATACATAGGGATCAATGAAATAATAATTTGAAATAATAATATTTATATATAGTTTTTAGTAATAATAGAAAAATTTTTAAATGTAATTACATACATAGTTACTTTATTTTAGCTGTAACACATCAAAGCTGGGATAGGGAAAGGGGCTTAAATTTTGTCCTGATATTAAGTAAATTCACCATTGCACTCCTGAAGTTAAACCATCTAGATAAAACAATGAGGTAAGTCTGTTTATTATGGCAAATAACTCTTGCTGGTGTTTATTTAAGCTATTTACTGTTATTCCTGAATTTGAAAGCATCTGCAACTTTTTAAGTAGTAGGTAATAAAAAGTGATCTAGGGAATAAAGGATTCTATCAAAAAGAAACCAACAGAAAATCGAGTAAACTGGTTTTACCTTGCTATTTAAGTGCTTATCTCATAAAAGGACTGGAAGGGATAGCAGTTAGGTTACTCATCTGTAGGGGATATTTAGTCTTGCATACAGTGGTAATTTGATAGTATATGGTATTCCTATATATAGTAGGAAATCTGAAGAGATGCATGAAGGTTCTTTATTTTTGTGAATGATGTGAAATGAGCTGAAGGTACTTCTGTACAATTCCTAGGTGATCTATGTTGGAACTGCAGGTTTTCTTACAGTTAACTCTGACTTTTACTGACGCTAACATATTAAGAGTCTCAACAGAAACAAGGAATCACTAATTTAAATGGTAATAACAATCTTTTCATAAACAAAAGTGGGTTTACTCTAATGTTAACTGTTATGAAGCTGCAGGATGTTTTCTGGTATCAGAGTACTTAATTCTGTAATTCTCATAAATGTTACATTTGCCCGAATAAAACTGGAAGAGGAGGGGGAGGTAAGCCTTCATTAGGTATTTGGTTTCATATTTTGAAGGTGAGAGACAAAACATCCTTCTGAGGTAAAAGAGTACATCTTTAAGTTGTCCATTATGTATAGTCATCTTTTCTGTATAGGGCCAGCTCTTCCTTGTCATTTAAAAGCTTTAGTCCTTAGGTGTACACTATATTACATATCCCAAAATACTTATAATGGTGTGATGGTATTCTTTCTGAAATCTCAGTAATTTTTATAGATATACATATATATATATGTATTTTAATTAATGGTTTGCCACTTCAATAGACAACCCTAATTTTCCATAACATATCCTTGTTGTCTTTGGAGTTGGCCACTTTTCTGAAATGTAAATTCCACAAAGGGAGTACTGCTGTTGAGCCAGTTTGTATTCCAGTAACCATTTCCTGAACAAGCTAGCTGGAATAATATTGGTTGAATTATTGAACTTATTGGCACAGCTCTAGCTTTAACTGTATTTCCAAACGTTCCATGACCTCACTGTTTGTTCTCATGCATGTTAACATTTAAAACTGTGTTCTGATGGTCTAACTCATTTATATTACATTCTGTACTGGATATAATGTGCGCGTGTTTTTAACACTCTAGTATTGCAAAAAGTATTTTTTGTAGTACCTAAGAAAACAAGGTTCTGAATTTTTCTGGCTTTTAAAGTCACATAATTAGGATGTAGTGGTAAATATATATTGTCTCTGTATGTAAATTTTTGTGCATGTTACATGTACTTTTTTCCTACAGACATTGATGATGCTCAAATTCTTCCACGTCCACCTCGAGTCAGACATTTTTCTCAGAGTGAGGATGCTCCAAGTGAAGTTTTTGGTGCATTAAATGAAGAACAGCCACTGCCACGAAGTAGCAGCACCTCTGACATCCTGGAACCATTCGCAGTTGAACGAGCCAAAGGTGCAGTTCCTGTCATTGACAGTTCATCCCATCATGCTCCAAGCTTACAGAGTTCCACTGAGACCTCTTCAATGCATAGATCCACTGAAAGCCATATTACTGATACAAATAGCAGAGAGTCCTCCTTGGAAGTTGGGGATAGTATTTATGACCATCTTTGTCATTTAATAGGGCCGGTAGAATTTGCAAACACTGCCTTTGAACAAAGCCAGTATGTTGACCTTGAAGGTGAAGATGATCTCCTTTCCTCTCTGAGAGAATATCTTATTAAAGAAAAAGAAGAACTTTGCGGTAACTTTGAGATAGATAAATGTGAGGCTTCTGCTCATGAAGTTGATACATCAGTAAGTAGGAACGATAGATTACCACTGGATGGAGTAGAAAATAGAGATCAGACTGGTCAATGCACGACTAGCAACACTGTTGCAGAAAGAGCCAATAACACAGAGCTACAACTAGAACAAAACCCAAGTGGCTTTATAAGTAATATTGCACCTACTCAAGTAGACTTTTTTACAAGAAATCAAGAGCTCAATAAAACCAGACAGTTAGATATTGATAAACAATATGGAAGCGTGTTTGATCATGGGTCAAGTAGTCCTAGCAGCAAAGAAGGGAAGAGATATCTGTACAGGCAAGCAGCCACTGAAGCTGATGTAGATTTAGTTGTGGAAGCACCGGTAGCTGAAAAGCATAAAAGCACCCAGTTTAATGAAAAAGTGACCAACTCACGTATTGTCCATGCAAAGAAAATTCTTCCTAAAGCACAAGTTGATCCTCAAATGCCTCGCATCACAGGCACAAGCAAACTGGCACCAACTAAAAGAAGTATATCTGAAACCGTAACTCATAGGGCCAAAATCATGAAAATAACAACTAAAAAAAGAAACAGCGTTCATGTTACTTTTAGGCCATCTACAGAATCGGTTCAGTTTTACAATCCTCTTGAGAACAAAGAGGCTGCTTGGAAAGCAAGACTTCGTAAACTTGGTGGCTTCAGTAGTAGTAGCAGTAGTGGTAGCAGCAACAGCAGTACCAGTGCAAGCAGTAGCTCATCAGCTGCCACAGAGCTGGTTAGACCTGGACTATATAGGCATTTAGATGCAGCCAGTGCTGCTTCGACTGGCAGCAAGCAAGTTAAGGAGTCTACAGAAACTCAAGCAGCTGTGTTGCAGAAAGAAGGTCTTGCAGTTAGTCAGTTCCAATGTCGTAGTGCCTTTAGAGCATCAGGTCAGGAGTCGGCACAGCAGCAGGGCTCCCTGGGTGGTGTTTATAAAACTGTTGTACATGCTCTTTCGAAGCCGAAGGCAAATGTTTCCCCACAGAGGCAGAACAGAATGCCAGCAGAGGCTCCACTGAGGGATCTGTACAGTCATGTAATGGGCTATTTTGGAAGGAAAGCTGCAGGTGAGCACTAACAGTGTGCAGAGCGCAAAAGGAGAAAGGCAGCACCAGTTTGGCTTAATGCAACTGAAGCAAGCTCTGATAAGCAATCAAAAGGCTTTGGGATGATCACTGCTTACCCTGTTTGGTTATGCATGCGCCTATAGCCAGCTGATTTTTCTCCCAGCATAAGTTACATTTACATACTTTAAATTACTAATTTTTCTTTTCAAGATATTTAGTTGAACCTCTTTGCTGCTGAAGATCATCAGGTTAGGGAAGAGGAAGAGACAGTAAATGACCTAATAAAGGATTAAGCCTTGAGACTTTTGAATTTTCATCTACCATGCAGAGCCTTCAAATTAAGCCTACTGAATGATTGGCACTCTGAGTGTAGTTTCTTTGTCAGAAGGACCTGGCTCCCAACAAACTAGGTTGAACTAATTGTATTTCTGGTTCATTTAGTGTGTTTTCTTCTTCCTCCTCATCCTCTTCCTCTTTTTCCTCCTCCAAAACAAAACCAAAAAAAAAGCCCCTCAAATTTACATTTGGAGGTCATTTTGGATAGTTTTTAAAAAATAGTCCAAAATAGCAATCTGCTATTACTGGAATGATTTCATTACAACAGTTCTCTGAGTCTAATCATAAGGTTTTGCTTGAGTTTGTTCAAAACATGTCATAGGCCTTTCTATATTCATTCATCCAAATGGCTGCAGTTAAATCTTGGCAACATCTTCCATTGCTTTCTTTTTTTTCTTGGAATCTTGAATGTTCATGAAGGTCTTGGGATAGTCTTTTGCCTGCAAACTATGAGACCTCTGTGGACTGATCAAAAAAGAAGGCGGTGACTCTAATATGCATTTTCTTAGTTCACATAACCGTAAATGAACAATAAATTAACTTTCAGCAGTAATGCAGGTTTTCTTTTTTTCCCATTGTTATGCTGGCATGATTAACAGAGGATTCTGCAATGCATCCTGCATCGAGATGTTAATGCCACCTGAGGGCAGTCTCTGTAAGCACAGCACCTGAGAGCGGTACTGTCACGGGTCTCACAAAAATAATTTGCTGCTCTTCAGAAATTAGACTTCTGAAAAAGACATATCTAGGAAGCACCAATTTTAGAAGTACCTGTTACTTAAAATCCAACATTTAACAGAACCTCATTGTTAGAGTAAACTGCACTGTGGTCTCATGAGAGAGGACACTGAGGGAAAAATTTGTATAAATAGAACATGAACTGGAATACCTTGAAGACTTGAAAGGCTAATACCATAAAGTCAGGTGCAACAGCCACAGCTAAATATGAACAGTATAGTTACATCAAAAATATAGCACTAATAAAGGAGTGAACTTCATTAATTGTTCATAACCATTGATCATCTAGCGTTAGAACTTTCATTCCATGTACTAGTATGTAATTCTATTATGTAACATTTTCATTGCACTATTCATACTAACTATGCACTACCACATTGCCATTTGTCATTAGTATCTACTACAACCTAGTTTACTTTTTCCACTACATTGCTTTTTATTAGGAATGCAATGAAGAAGGAGCCTGAAGAAATCACGTAATTTTAGAATTTGTTACTTACTTGTGATATGGAGGAAGAACATATGCTTTATCCTTAAAGCAAGCATTAACAACTTTGAGTAGTGCTTACCTATAAGCTTCCTGCTCTTAAAGGTGGAATTGGAAATCAACTAACCCCTGCTTAGTGGGAAGAAGAAGCCATACTAATTCTGAAAGTAGAATCTGCTTTAAAAGAGGGACATTCATAAAATGCATGTTTGGCAATTTTGATTTTTAAATTTCTGTTAATTAGCAGTTTTTTTCATTTGTTACATTTTGTTTTGAAAATGTCTTAATGCGTTCTTTACTACAAATGGTTGTTCATTTGCTTTTAGCTAATAGAGAGGATATGAGTCAAAAGCTGCACCCTATTGATAGTGATATTGGCAGTAGCAATACAAATGTTCCTGATCTCATGGATGAATTTATAGCTGAGCGACTCCGCAGTGGTAATGCACCGGTAAGCCTTTAAACTTGCTACATTTCAGTACTTAAGTCTCCATGTATATGTGAACTTGTCAGTGACATGATAAATCAGCTCACTAATACATATTTCTCTGGCTTTTATGAATGAGAATTAAGAATATTGCTTAATTATTCCTTGCCTTTGGCATAGGTTCTTGCCATTTTATACCATTTGTGTTTTCATATCTATTAAATCTTCATCATGGAAACAATGCAGAAGTTACTGTCAGATGAATAGTGTCATTGAGTTAAACAGCCTTAATTGCACCTGCAAAGATACCTGTACATAGACACTTTCAGAATACTAGTTTAAATGTAAATTTGCAGTCCTCAGCATGGTATGTAATTGAGTAACATGCTGTAATACAGTACTGTTCTCTACAGATACAGTCAATGCAACAGACTACAAAACTACTCAATTTTTTTTTTCCTTTTTTTTTTAATTTCACTTCCAAGTATTGAATAAATTCTTGTAAATAGTGCTCTGCTAATCCAATCAACTTTCCATTTGCTTTCTTCCTACACTTTTCCAAAAGTGTCAAGTTGTTTGGAATGGCATTCATAATAAGAAATTTTAATCCATTTTAAATTAAGAATTTCTGGTTACTGTTGAATGCTTACAGAATGAGACAACTGATTTGAAGATATAAGTGCTGATTAAGTAGTAGCAATAGGGAAAATACTAAAAAAAAAGTTACAGATTAAGAACAAATGAGTAACAATTTAAAGATGGTGTTTCAAAATTGTTTAGTTCCTTTTTCTTAAAAGTTTACAAGGTCATTTGAAGACATGTTCCTGTAAGACATACTCCTGTAGAAAATTGTCAGTAAGGAATTGGTGATAATAAGGTACAGAAGAAGATTCTTCAAAGTTATTTTAAAAATTGTTTATTTATCATTACCTTTTATAAATGGCAAGAGAGGATCTATAGCGTTTGTCCATATGTATACTTTTTTTTCTCTTTTGTATTGAACTCATGTTTATGAAACCTGATTGTTGACACAAAGTATTCTTTTTGGTAAGTCTTCAGTTACACAAAGAAATGCTTACTTGTAGTCTATGAAAAGGGTTAACTTAGTCTTAAAATTAATGAAACAGAAATCATCACAGCTGGTTCCAGAAGAGAGAAAGGGGGGGATTACTCTTTGTTTTGAGAATTTATACTTTCCTCAGACAGCAGAAAAGAGCTACGTTTTGAGTAAATACTCTGAAACTGCCTCATTTTTTTAATTAGCACACAGCAACAGACATGCCTTCTTAAAACAGTACCAACTTACTAAGATTAGTTTTAGATTGCTGTATTTATTGAATGCTAAAACCATATAATGAAAAGCTTATTAATCTGAGTTACCCTAAAATTAGTAGTAGAGTAGTAAAAGAATTCACAGCTGATTTGCCCTAGTATAAAAGGAAAGCATCTTTAGTCTTACAATGCATACAAATTTCAAGCCATTTCAGAAAATGGCTTTTCTACTTTGGTATCTCTTCCCTCTTAAGCAAACAGTGCTATCTGTGGAAAAAAATGCCTTGAAGAAAGACTTCAAATAGATCACCATCTTACTTGTACATGAGCAAATCTGCATGCCTTACTTCTGTTATGTATGGTCTTTTGTGTTCCAAACCAGTAATGAAGTGGTGTTTTAATCATAAAAAGATTAATGCATGAATTAGTAAATTAATTTGCTCCTTCTATAAATGAAGTTTTTGATTATAGTATGATGGCCTGTAGGCCATTGTGTCTGAAACCAAGGTTAACAAGTTTTCTTTAGTTATTTAGATGTAATATGCTATTTAACTATTTTTCTCTCATACGTCTTACCTACCATGTGGACCATGCTACTTTTATGATATGTATCCAAAAATCCACTGTGCAAATAAAATTTGTATTTATGAAATTCTTTGCATGGTTTTTTCATTTGGGGGTTTGGAAAGTCTTGGTATTTAGAATAATGGCAATTTCTGGTTTAGGTGCATAAGAACTGATTGTTACATTCTGACTTCAGCAAATGTGGGATTGCTTTTTCCATTTTATGTAAATAAGCCATCCAAGATTGTAAGATAATTTATGTATCTTCAATGTTCAGAATGTGACAAGAAGAGGAAGCAGCCCTGGCAGCCTGGAAGTTCCTAAAGACCTTCCTGATATATTGAACAAGCAGAACCAAATGCGTCCTGTAGATGACCCAGGTGTGCCTTCTGAGTGGACGTCGCCTGCCAGTGCAGGCAGCAGTGACCTCGTCAGCTCAGACAGCCACTCTGACTCCTTCAGCGCCTTCCAGTATGAGAGCCGCAAATTTGAAAGCAAGTATATTTTTCCAAAACTAATTTTTGCTTAATGTATTACAAATTTCCTTTGTTTTGTTTGTTGCTTTATTTTTTTTCCACAGATAAAGTTGTATGCCAGCAGTTTTAGATTAGAGATTATTTTGAATTTCCATTGATATCATTAGCAAGTTAATGGAGTAAGAAAAGCTCTTACAAGAGGCAATTGTTTTTTAGTATACCAAAACTAAAGAGCACTGGAATACTACTATGCAAAGAGGAGAACATAATGGAACAGAACTTAGAAAGCAATATTGTTTCCTCTGTGGAGAGTATCCATCTGTTTTGCACAAAATATAAAAATTAAAGGTTATTTATTTTGGAAATTATTTCAATTCTTTTGAAAGTAATCAGGTAAAACCTAAAGAAAGGCTTCTGGTATTTTGACAAATAAGTCATGGCATTTAAACCTACATTTCAGCCTGACATTTTTTTGTTAGTGTCGAGGATAACATTTGTTGGAGTATCATTTGCTGTAATATTTTTAGTTTGAAGCTAGTGCTTTTACAATTAGCTTGAATATTTCTTCCTGCTTGTAAATTTTACAAATTCCTTAATGTATGATTCCATTATTTTTGGGTTATTCAGATGTAGGTGCACTTACAGCAACTAAGCAGAATACAGACATGCAAAAAGAATGACTTCTGCACACATCAAGTCACGGGCTTATGACAGGAAAGAGAATATTCGTAATAGTCAATCCTTTCTGCAGTTGCATTTTATTTAAATTTTGCAACAGTGTGCTAGTAGCATAGAAGATGAACATTCAAGGTTTATGTTTAGTTTAGAGCTCCTGTGCCTCTGGGGTTTTTTTGTATTAGTGGTATTTTTATGTTGTAAGTTAATACCATGCTATCCTCTCAGATTTCAGCTTTGGCACTGAGGCAGGGACGCCAGCTTCTACTGATGTTGATGCAATTTCAGGACAGCAACAAAGTGCGGAGGAACTAGAAGTGGCCAGTCTAACTACACTCCACATAGATTCAGAAACAAGTAGTCTCAATCAGCAACCACTGTCTGCTGAAGCTGCTACTATTACTGGTAAAGTAGATTTAAAAAAAAAAAAAAGTATTTCTTTCAGAAATTTTTCACCCATCCTGAAGAATGCAACTTTCAACTTCTGCCAAGAATCTGTATTCTATTTAAGATGATTCTTTTGTTTCAATTATTTTTTGATTGCTCTTGAAAAGTAGTATGTGAAACAATGTGAGTGGAAAACCTTTGTCTGACTTAGTTACTCATGGTCCTCAATCTATTTTAAATCCTTCATGAGAAAATCTATACAATTATCAAGGAGAAACTCTTACCACATAATATATGTTAGATCTCTGACAAGTGTCTTTCTATTACTGGTAGTTAATTAATTTTCATGAAATGTTTTTGCTTTGGAAGGTTTTCACAGTGCTCGTTCAAATGAGTGTATCACACTAAAATATCTCGGGATTCCTCTATATGCATCCATTTTAATATCTCTTTATATTGTCTGTTGTGTAACTGAGAAGTTTTATTATGCAAAATGTTAGTTATTTGGCCATGTAACATCATTTTCTATACGTATAACTGAAAAGTGATGCAGTTAATCAAAACTGAATGGGCTCCTGTCTGAAAGAGAGATACTTCGCTATGAGGATGATCTGAAAGAATGGTCTCTTGTCTGGTTTTGTACATGAGAAGTAAAGATGTCCATAGTCATTTCCATACTCCTTGTTCCATAGCTGTTATATGCTACCATTCCTGTTACAACCCTAGTTGTAACAAGTAACAAGTTGCAACAAGTATCTATATTTCTGTGAAAGCCTGTACCTACATATTGTGTCTTGTTCTCTGTTAGAAATCAAGTGCTGCATTTTCAGAGATATGGAAAGACATCTTTACTTCCTCTGCCCTAATTTTCACTTTTTAAAAGTGCCCTTCTGCTAAAAGAACCATGGTATTAGCTTTCATGAACATTGTTGTTCAGTTTGTTCAACAATCTTCAGCTTGACTTCTGTTCTCTTCATTTTTCTCTTTGCTGTGTGCTTGTTGAATGTCCTTGCTGTAGATCTGGGTTTTTTTCTGTTTGTTTGTATGTTTTTCTATGTCAATAACTTCATTACTGTTTGGTATTTTTGTCCAAGTGTGCTCTATAATTGAATTGATAAGATTGCAATTAGTTACTGAGTTGTCCATTGAGAGATTGTGGTTAACTCTTCTTGCTTGAACCATTGTTTTAGAGAGGCAGCTCTTGTGTGTCGCATGCATTTAGCTGGATTTCCTGAGGAAACAATACTTGTGCAATTGTTCTGTCTGTCTCTGACTTCCCACACACCCAACAGTATTGGAGCTTACTGTCTAATTTTTGCTAAATTGACATATAAGAAAACAGAAGGATGTTATTTTCTTTGATGTTTTATGAAAGATAGGCAGCTATTGAGTGAAAATTGCATGTATGCAGATTCTAATGATGGAAGCTGCAATGTGAATTTCACTGTATTAGATGCCAGCAAATCAGTGCAGAAACTCAAGCTCAAAACACACTCATAATAAACAAGCTTTCAGTTTCTGCTAGTCAGAAAACTACTCTTTCTAAACCTGAAGGGGTTTGGGAGGATAATTTCTTTTTGGTATATGGGCATTACATCATATTCCAAGTAAATGATAAAGTTGGCTATATTGGCTGCTGTTCACTAGTCCTAGAACAAGTTGTACCCACAGGAGTCTCAGTCAAAGTCAGATCCACATATGCTGGAGCGCCTTTTAATGGCAGACTCCTGTAGTTCTGCTAATTTTCCATAATTGTTTCTATCCATTCTCTTCCATCATATGGTGGTCTCTTTCCCTCCTTCCTCTACTCCCTGCGTTCCCTGCCTGCTCTTTCTTTCCATCTCATTCACTTTCTTTCCCTCTATCCCACTCTCTCTCAATTTCTCTCTTCCCCATCACTCTTTCTTGCTCCTTTTTTTAAACTACTTTCATCTGTCCCCAAATAATAAGCAGAGTGGAAGTGAAGTAAGAAAATACTTCCTTGAACATCTTTGAAGGGTGTATTTTACTTTGTCTCTGCAAGTGTGTGGAAAACTAGTGGTCAATAGCAAGCGAGGATCCTTCCTAGTTGCATGAAACAATAGTCTGTGTGTGAAGCAGTAGTGTCCCTCTATCCTGTATAGAGGTGTTGATTTAAATTGATAGCAAAATCTTCATTGTCTTAGCCATTTAAAGGAGATAGAGACCTTTGCAGTTTAACAATGTAATAAAGATCGTTTACTGCAATTTCTATTCTGATAACAGTGATAACATTTTCTGTCAAGTTTTTTAAACAATTTATTCTCTTTATGAGAAAGAACACTTCTCTCAAATGAGAAATGTTATTCAATTATTCTCACAATAATTTGGGAAAATTACTATTTAAAAGACTCACTTTTCAATTGCTGTCCATAAAGTTCACTTTGTCACTAATACTGAACTTTACACATAGTATTTTTGTGTTCCTGTTACATTTATCTAAGAATTAAAAGTAATAGGAATTCTTCCATTTTAACATGTGCAGATGTGTAGAAAAGTCTGTGATGAATATTTGTTCTCTTTTTGTCGGCTTGTGACTGTTCCAGCTAAACTCAGTTATTTATAAGGATCTTTAGACAAATTCAGGATGTGAAACATAAGATAGTACAGGAGAAGAATACAACTACTTATTCCCTCTCCACAGATCACACAGTAGAGACCACATAATTGCCTAGAAAGGTTGCTCAGAGGCTATCACAGAAAAATGCCTTTGTAGCACTGTCATTCAGACACTTGTGATTTCCTGTTTTAAAGGAAATAACACTCCTCTAACCATACAGAACTTATACAGGATCCGTCATATGGATTCTCTCAGCTCAATCAGTAGAAAAACACCAAAGGTTCAGTTAGTAGTTTGAGGTTTTATTTATAAATTAACTTGCATGCACCTATAATCCTGGAAAAGCATTTGTCCCAGGAAAATTTTTGCTTAAGCATTTTGCTAGAGAGAAATTTAGGTGAGGGAATGTGATGAGAAGTTTGACTGGTTCAAAACACTGAAAATGCTGCAAAACAAACACTTCTAGAATTATTTGGACTTAAAATAGAGGTCTGCTAGTCCACTTACCTGTCTGATTTTGATGTTCATCTTTCAACTTTTCTGCATGTACTTCATTTTCTTTCAGAACACCCCTCACAGGGAGATCTGCTTACTGTTTTATGTCTTTTCTTGGCCCAATTGGATACATAAAAGCAGCTCAGTTTTCTGTTAATGCTGTGTTTAGACAACATTTCAATAGCTCAAGAAAATAGAAAAGGATTTTAAGGTAACTGTTAAAAATTACATTTGCAGGCTCTGAAAGTGCTTCTCCAATCCAATCTGCTCTTGGATCCCGATCACAGACACCCTCTCCTGCCACTCTTCATGCAGATCATATTGAGCAGAAGGATCTGCAGCTGGATGAGAAGCTCCACCACTCTGTTTTACAGACGCCAGATGACCTAGGCAATATCTGGAATAGAAAATACAAACCTGTTCTTTCTTTCTTTCTTTCTAATGCAATGTAATGAAGTAGCTGGTACCACGATTTGAAAACAATCCTGTAAAAGGCTATTTCATCCGCACTTCAAAAAATATTAGATTACAGTGATTACTTTTAAAAGCAAACAAAAGCCTTTTGCATTTTAACCTGCATTTCACTGGAATTTTTAGCAGTGGATTAATAGTCCACATATTTATAATTGTTCTTTTAGTTGCATAGAATTGTGGCAGCTTAATCTGGCATGTGGTCCTGCCATGGACTGTGTAATCATTGATGTACAAATAATAAGACATAATTTCAGTAATCTTGTAATTTCTCCTTGCAAGTTTGGTTCGTTTCCCTTTCATATTTAAACCAATTTGTAATTAAGTCAACTATCTTAGCTATCAAATTCTAAGATACATTTTCTTTGTAAATACAATGTGAACATTTCTCCCTCATTTGGTCTCATGGAACTGGAAGAGTGTCTGCTATATATTTCAGACCCTATTTCTTCAAGTAGCCTACTGATGGACAGAAAGATCATTTTGCTTTGTACTTTAAAATCTACAGCCTAGAAACCAGTAGTGTCTCTACCACAGTGGCCCAGAAGTTCAAAAGAAGAGGCTATGTGATTAGGCTGAATTCAGATTTAATTTTGATTTGGTATGCCTGTGGAAGCTGTGAGATTTTCAGAAGATCCCAGCAAATTAATCCACCTGAGGAGGTGGAAAGAAGGTTCTGAATGCCTGCTGCTCTTAAACTGGCTCTAGTTTTTTTATCTAGTTTTTTATGGCTGTTTAGGTAGTTAAGTGTGACCTGAGTAGACTTGAGCCATCATAATCTGTTGAGGATTTCTTTATATGGACAGTCTAGATAAATCATCTTCCACCTAAAAAAGAATGTTTATTTGTATAGCACTGCTTTGTGGAAAGAGCTAGGTTTGTGTTAGGACTGGGGTGCTAAGTTACTGGACTTGTAAAAATTTACTGTTTAAAGGACAATAGATTAGTCACACTTTTCTCTATGACTTGCAATAACATGCTTTCCTAGTAGATTCTAACAAAATAGTCTTTATTAGGAAAAATGTAAAGTTGAAAGATAATATTACTTGAAAGCAGCGAGGTGGAGTTTTGGAGATTCGACTTCAAAGAATGTAAGAAAATACTTACAAAAGGAGTGGCCTTACTAGGTCTATCAGATCTGTATTAGAGCTTCAGCAGTGACTTTAAATGTTATTTAATGAAAGAATATAAGAAACAGGACAATTCTTCCTCTACAGAGTTTATAATAGACAAAGCTCAACATATACAGTGGCTGAATGGGTAAAAAATAACTTATTCTGAAAGCCCAATCATTCACTCTTAAGAAGTGTATTTAATAGTTGTATCAACTTTTCCTTTTCTGGAGAGGTAGATCTCATGATACTTTTTTTCTTCTGTTACAGAAACTAGTGACTTCCCCTCAGAATGTTGCAGTGTGATGGCTGGGGGAACACTTACAGGATGGCATGCAGATGTGGCTACCGTGATGTGGAGGAGGATGCTAGGAATTCTGGGAGATGTCAACAGCATCATGGATCCAGAGATTCATGCCCAGGTGTTTGATTATCTCTGTGAACTATGGCAGAATCTGGCCAAGGTAAAAGAACTGGATCTTTTCTCCAACCTGACCTGTTTGGGCAGGATTTTCAAAAAGAAAAAAACACCGCTTTAAATATTTCCCTTAAATAATTCTCTTTCTGTTTTGTTTTTAATAATCGCAGATAAGAGACAATCTTGGTATTTCAACAGATAACCTAACTTCACCATCTCCCCCAGTTTTAATTCCACCGCTGAGAATTCTAACACCATGGCTCTTCAAGGTAAATTTAAGCACTAAACTGTGAAACAGAAATAAAAGTTAATGTAAGTGTAGAAGAGTGTTTAATGTATTTTTTTAATTTATGAATAATAAGTATTGTTCTAATGAATAATAAATATTGTTCTAAAACTGTAGGCAACAATGCTGACTGATAAATACAAACAAGGAAAGCTACATGCTTATAAGCTTATTTGTAAGACAATGAAGCGAAGACAAGATGTTTCTCCAAACAGGGATTTTTTAACTCATTTCTACAATATAATGCACTGTGGACTTCTTCATGTTGATCAAGTAAGTTAATTATGAAATTCAAGATAATATAAATGTTATGACTGAAAATAAAATTCGCTTCTCAAAAATACTCAATGTATTTTCATCTGAGTAATTTAACTTTGTTTTTGAAAGTAGTGCTGTGACTGATTCTTTTTCTAAAAAGAAAACTTTGATAAATGATCCTCATGTTCTTGGTTGTATTCAGAAATGCTTTTTTTGTAGTCCATTTCAAGGAAATATGAGGGCAGAAAAGGTACTCTCTCATTTTTTATTGATTGTATGTTACAGATTGAAGTATGCAAGAAAGAGAAGGAAGCAGATCTCTAAAGTCTACTGTTCTTCTTACTTGCTCCCTGATGCAACAGTTTAGCTAGTAAATTGTGCTCACTGCAGTGGAGGACTTTGTTTCTACAGCAAGTATAGGAACCAGCAAATTTAAATGTACTGAGTGTATCTAATCAGTGGGAGTAGATCTTTTACATAGGTTTTGATATTAAGAAGTCTGAAAATATAGTATGGCCTAAATACTTTTTTAAAGGTTTGCAGAAGTGTAAAAAAGTTGGGTTTGTGAACTTTTTTGAGGAATGATTATAGGCAAGGGGAGATCAAAGGTTCGAACAACCGTTTTCTTTAACTGGGAAGAATAGAATTTGTCCAAAATTATTCCACAGATGACTATGGATAGGACAGATCTCCAGTTTCTGTCCTCCAACAACCATTAATGCTGCTTTTCTTGCTGGATTGAAGATCCTCCTATGACATACTGCCATTTAATTGGATATTACTACTAATAGAGAATTATTCAAAGGAGAAGAGGGGAGTGGGTGCCTGTCTGTAGGTTTGGGATGATTTTTTTACAGTTAAAACATTTTATACTTTTTCAAGTACTTTTGAAAAAATTGCACCATGTACAATGATTTTTGAAAGTGCCTCACTAAGTCTACAAGAACATAATATGCTGTGCTGATTAACTACATACCAGAAATGTTATGAAACACTTTATTATCGTTCTTTAAATTTTGTTTCTGTATGGGTATATGAAGGAGGCTAATACCTTTTCTAAAGTTACAGTCAGACAATACTTGCTGGAGAGGATTAAGTTGTGTAATAGCTGGTTATCTTGCTATATCTCTTCTGTACCTATTCAAATGAATGGTTAATCAGCTACAGAACTCTTAAAAGCTGACTATAAATTATTATATGAACTATTGTCCAAGCTTAAATTGATCTATAAAGTATACCAAGTTTACTTACATTAATATGAATATACTTAAGGTACTTATCTTTTTGTGCTACTCTTCTCTCACTAATGAGTGTCATACTGGCAACATTGAGTTTTCTTTCTCCTAATTTTATTTTTTACCTTTGATAAATACCTACCTTTTAAAATTCATTTTTCCTCTTGATTGGTGTTGATACTCTTCCTTTTTTCCCTTTTCCTTCTGTGAGGATATTGTCAATACAATCATCAAGCACTGCTCTCCTCAGTTCTTTTCACTTGGTTTGCCTGGTGCTACCATGCTTATTATGGATTTCATTGTAGCAGCAGGAAGAGTTGCTGCTTCTTCTTTCCTCAATGTAAGTATTCATCAGTTAATTCTCATTTATGAATGAGGAAGAATTTGAGAAAATACTGAGCCGTATATTTTTCCTTGAATAGGGTGCTAAATTGATCCCAGAATTCAATGTAGTGGTTATCAAATACAGATAGTGTTAGTGATTTATTCTATAGCACTGCACATGCCTCTCCAGAAAATATGTGAAGAATGCAAAAATTACTGTTGAATCAGAGAATCTTATTTTAGAGTTACAAAAATTGTGACGACCATTTTTCTGTACTTGAAGATGTTTAAAAATAAATGTCCATTTTGACGGTAATTTCATTAAAAATATATATTTATTCCTCCATATCTCTGCTATGGAATGATTTTTATGTTCAGGCTTGAGAACTCAAATGTGCTAGTTTTTGCACTATTTGGATTTTTTTTCACACTTCTGATTTTGTTACTCAGGTAAGTTCAGCCTTATACAGTAATACTGATGTGACTACCTAGGTGCTGTTGGCTGTGCATGTTGTACTCTCTCAAATCCCCCACAGTCTCCTCCAACTATCTGTGAATTTTGACTCTTTCTCCCATCAATCCCTCTCTAGCCAGTTATGAAATCCAGCCTCCCTCAAGGTACTATCTGAAGCCTCTGTCAGCTTCTTACACTGTATCAGAAATGCCTCATGTCACATTTAGTACTTTTCCACATCCTGGTCAATTAGCTGAACCTAAGGCCTGAGCCCAGTTAGCAGCTCAGTCTGCAGTCCTAACAATTCTTCTACCTCCTTTTGACTGTCTTGGAAAATGAGAGCTGGGGTATGCATGAGTAACAATCCAAGGAACTGTGGTCTCTGTTTACTCAGTTCTGCAGGGGCTTAGAATTTCCAGGAGAAAGGAAATAGCTGTATACTATTTCAGCCATCGTTCTCTTTTAAGGCAACTAGAAATGTCAGCTTTCTGATTGCAGTAAGAATATATCTTTCTCCCCACCTTTTTTTTTTTTTTTTCAGGCACCAAGAGTTGAAGCACAGGTTCTTTTAGGATCTCTAGTCTGTTTTCCCAATTTATATCGTGAACTACCAGCTCTTCACCCAAATATTCCTGACATTGCTGTGTCTCAGTTTACAGATGTTAAGGTAGGAATTTTAAGAATGTTTAAAGAATATTTGAAGAATTTAAGAATATTAGTATTCTGTTACCAAATATACGTTTAATATTGTGCTTTTGCAGAAAATACTAAAATTTTAAGATCCTAAAGTTTTTCGAAAGTAATTTCAAATAGATCATAAGACTCAAGGTCCCATAAAGACTTGTCAAACTTTATACTTCTAAACATACATTATAATGACTATTAACTTAAAAATAAAGTGTTTTCCTAGGTTTGTAGAAGGAAATGATACATTATCTCACCCTTTCAAGCCTCCTCTCACTAGGGCTGTTTGCAGATATCACAGATTCAATTAGCTGAGACAAAAAGATTGAGAAGTTTAAGATTCATTATTTAATTTATTAAGACAATTTTATTTATTTCAAAACTGGTGAAATCTCCCTGAGTTCCTAGGGGCCATAGAAAATTTCTGTGCAGCAGTGTGTTTTTTCTGCAAAAGGCAGATATTAATGGAGTCATTACCTTGTCTATCATAACACAGAATTAGGTAGTGTGACAGTATACTGAAAATGCACAGTGCTCAGTTTGTGTGTGCAAAAAAGGCTTCCCTTTAGTTTTCCAAACTGTTTCAATTTAGGGAGAAATTGCTTCCCTTTGGAGACTTATTTTGAGTTCCTTCTTTCTCATTTCTATTGTAGAATGGCTGTTTACTTGAATTATATTAAGGGCAGCCAACAGCTTTAGGGACATTTCACTGGTTTTGAGTCAAAATTCTTCTTGACAGCATTCTTAAGGCACTGTCGGCACTTATTCTGCAACTAGTTGAAAATACTTTTAAAATCAATTAATTTTTTTAAAATGCTTGTTTAAACCTCAAAGTAGAAGATTCTTTCTGTCATACCCTTCGGCATTACTCAAGATAGCTTCAGGGAGTCCTTTACTGTTTCTTCTTTTACCCTTGATATTTTATGGAAATGTTTTCACAAGAATTGGAGAAATGGCTCATCAGCAGAAATTAGGACAGTAATGTGTAGGATATTCTTGAGGTGGCACAGTAATAAGTATCTTGGACAGGCTAGATATTTGGAGTAGTGGTAACTAAACAGTTCATCTGACCACAACGTGGAGACTCAGCTAAGCTAAGCAATAGGCCTGTGTGAACTATAATAATATTTTGATGCTTTCTGTCATGGAGTTATGTGTAGTTCAGTGAGTATTTCCTCTTCATTTTAGGAACTCATAATTAAAACCGTGTTAAGTTCGGCGAGAGAGGAGCCATCTGGTCCTGCACGGTAGGTCATAGAAAAAGAGCTTCTACATTAATAGATTCTTTTCTTTATCAGACTGTTTTGAGCTGAATATATTACAGAGCCTAAAGTAGAAGTTTGTTGCATTTTAGTAATGGTTTTCCTCACCACTGTCAAAACTGTGGTCCATGATGTGAATTTGAAATTTTTTGTAATAGAGATGTTAACAAACTGGGCTGGTCTAGTCCAGTCTTCTTTCTATGATAGTGGCTGATAGGAAAGTGTGTAAATAAGGGTGAGAGAATAAGCTTTTCCAGCCTACCCTGGTGTTCAGCTCAGGGGTTTTCTGGACTAGAGAGGCATTTTTGTCTTTGATTAGGACAAGATTGTTTATGACGGAGTCATAAATATTATAGTTATTTTTTATTAGATCACATGATTTAATTTGAAAAACAGAAGCAGTCCAGTGTACATGAGCCCTTCTTTATGGTATGGACAAGAAGCAGAAAAAACTAAACTGGGCATTAAACTAGGAATGGTTGCTCTGATGCTTAAACCTAAGCATCTTCATCAAATAAACCACTTCAGAGAGGATAGTTACCAGTTTTCTCTTCTGTTTCTTAATTTGATTAGGATTTTGTTCCTCCGTACCCATCTTCAGAAGTATTCAGTTATGCAGTCCTGTGTATGGGATTGGAACAGGAATCTCTAATGCCTACCAAGGAAGAGCGCATTTGTGTGCCTTGTGTATTTGGAAAGAGTGAATATATATGTCCAACTAATATATTGTCACTTAAAAATACTAGAACTACATACCTGAGAAACTACAAACCTGGAAGATCAGCTTATTGAACTTTTAAACATTTTGTTGAAAAACCAAGAGCAGTTTTCATCAGCCCACTTATCCCTTTCTTCACTTGAGTTGATAATATTTCTCAACGCAGGAAAAGGAGGGAATATATTGAGATCACATTAATTTAATTCTTCGTGTTACAAAACTGCTTTCTAAAAGGCATAACACTCCATTTTGCAGTTTTTCTTTCAGGGACAATGTACAAAATAGGGTAGTTTCACACTATAATGTACAATTAAGTCTTGTATGTATTTTTGCTGCCTGTAAGCATTTTTGTGATTCCGTGTAGCCTTAAAATCCTTTTTCTACAACACAGGCTTCATAGCCACTTCTGTTTGCATTCTAGCCTACAATTTTTCCTTCCCAGGTGTAATGCATTGCAGGTCACATGACCAGATTTCTTCTTGTCGATTTTGGATTGCTCTCCAATTTTATTCAGGATTTTGAATTCTGAAGTTGTTTCCCAAGTATTTGTAGACTGTGTTCCTGAAGAAAATAACCAATGGCTCAGAGATTGCTTAAGCTAGCTCTTTAACATTTCTGGAGAAATTTCATCCATCTGCTGATTTGAACACATATATCTAAATACTCTTTATCATTACACTTCTTTTCTGTTTCCTGATTTTAATTGAAGAAACAACAAAAGTTGATGTACTAATCACAATATGTATACTGTCTCTAGGATTCATTTACCCCTCCTCTATTCATCCTTGTTTATTGTCCATCTAAAACAATGGGAATGTCTATGAGAGAGTAACATTCCCCTCTCATTTCTGTCTCTCAGATGCTCTAAATATGAGCAACCTCTTGTGTTGGGAAGGAGGAAGCTCCCACCTCAATTTTTGCTTTTTCTTAAAAAAATATAAGAGTTTCCCATAATGTTGATTTCAGGTAATATTTTTAATCAAAACACACATAGAAATGCAGAGGTTCTTGATGTCTTTTGGATTTTTCAGTTGCTTTTTCAGATGGGCTCTTCCTCTGTCCTTTCCTCTGCCTCCACCAGCAACTTTGGATTTCTTGCTCATTTTTAAATAAGTTACAGTGCTATAAGAGTTTTTGTGCAGTTGTTTTGGAAATATTAAAACTATATCTGTTGTTAAATGTCTTTAGTAAAACATAATGAATCAAAAAAATTACACATTCCTGTAGAATGTTTCTCAACAACTTGTCCTCCAACATTGTTTTACAGATGTGTTGCTCTTTGCAGCCTTGGTATTTGGATCTGTGAGGAGCTAGTCCATGAATCACATCATCCTCAGATCAAGGAAGCATTGAATGTGATTTGTGTTTCTTTAAAGGTGAGAGAATTCAATTTTTACCATGTATATTGCCTTTATGTATAAAGATACTTTGCATTTTCAAAGTCACAATGACATTTTAGCATTCTTACTTCGTAGTCTCATTTGCCATCCTTACAAAAGAGAGAACTCAGTTTAATGAGTGGATCTCTGAAATATCAAAAGTTCTTTACCCTTCTTTATGTTTGGAGAGAATGGTGTGCTGGGGGATGAGATAGTGGATCTTTATTTTAATGTATATCCCTAGCCACTCTAACCTACCCCAGTATTCTCATAACATTCTGGGCATGTTCACTTCTGAGTTTGAGCCATTGAATTATGCAGTATTGCTTCTTAGCCCTGGCTAGATATTTAGTGAGAAATGCAGAGTACTTATACTGTATGCATGAAAGCACCAGGAATGTTTAATTTGCTGTGACAGAGTCCTTTTCTATGCGTATTCCAGAAGCTGCATACTTTTGGCTTTTTTTCTCCTTGATGAATGTTTTTGTTTTCCTACTATTCTAAATCTTTTTGCATTTGTTCTTATAGAATAATTAGAATATTAGTAAAAACATCTTTTTTTTAAGCAATTTTCAAATTTGCATGTTTGTGAGCAATAACATCAACTTCATAAATGTTTTCCAGTTTATCTTCAGAACCTTTCTATGTGCTTCTTGTTTGCATCGAAATCCTATGAATAGTCTAGTCTTTCTGTATATACAGAATAATAAAAATTGGAGTGTACACCTGTTACGTATGACTTCTGTCGGATGCTGGGGATTATTATTTTCTTTTAAGCAGTGAGAATCTGAAAAATATCTTAGCATATCAGCTGCTCACATCCTGTGAAGCAGGATTTGAGTCTCTGTATAAGGTAGCTGCAGGGCTTTTAGTATTAAATTCTAAATTGCAATTTCCTGTTTTGCAAAATCACATTCATTCTTTGCAGCTCCACTAATACCCTCTTCCAGGGTTTTCCCCTTGGTTTTTAATAATGCTTAACTTTTGCATTTTATCAAGTTCCTGTGCAAGTTTGGTATAAGGCAAATGATGATGTTATCTTGCTGCTTCAATTTATCAATATTTGAACTATTTTTAATCCTGAAATTCACAGTGATTTATGTTCTTTTTCTCTGACGTATTTATTAAACCAATTATTTGTATCTCATTTATATTAAACATAAATTACTTTTTGAATGAGAAAACAAAGATCTTTATATTTCCACTTCGTTTTGCTTTGTGTTGGCAAAACCATCCAGTGCACATTGTCTTTTTTTCCAGTTCTGAGCAGTCGTATACATTCACAATTGAGTTTAATAATGAAATGAAAAGTTCATTAATGTGTCATGGGAGAAATAAATTAGCTCTAATTTGTTACCTAAGCAATCTCTTGGCTACCAAGTAGTCAGAGGTTTGTACTCCCAGAATGGATTATTTTCTTATTTTCGGGGGAAATGAATGGGTAGGGAGCTATAGGCCTAGTCCCACTTACTGATAAGTTCAATTGAACAAATAGCATTGAATAGAAATGCTAGCAGCAATTACATGCTTATTTTTGAAATACCAGAAGCATATTCAGAGCTGCAGTTCAGCAGCTTGCTTTGGATATAGCTCGTGCTTCTCCCAGCTGTGTGACAATACCGCTCATCAACATTAACCTGGAGCTTGAGCACAAAGGATCCTAACCAGCCATCCAGACCTGAGATTTTATTCTGCTTCTCAGAAATGCTGCAGGTACATCACAAAATTGTGTTGTGCAGACTTAGTTGAATGAGTGCTAAACAATAGGTTATTTTCAAGTATGGACAAGGTTAAATTCCTGATTTAACATCCAGAAAGGATGGATCCTTACAAAGATGAACCTTACAGTAAGACTACCTTTCCAAGAAAAACCCTGGGACTTGGGAAACAGGCAAAGTCACAGTTCATTGGCATCTTTTTTCCCACCCATCAAGTAACTTCTCAAAAATTATGTCCACAATCTATACTACTTAATATAAAAGTGATGAATTCTTATGCTTTATAACATAGGACATTTTCCAGAGACAAGGAATGGCAGGTGGAATGTTTATGGCATCATGCTACCTCTGAAGGTTCTTGTGAAAGAAGTCAGAACCAAATGACTGACTTGAAAGGGGTGAATTGTTTCGTTATCCGACATGTAGTCAGTGAGGCTACTTGAGTTCAGGAAAATGTCCTTCCAGAACCCACAGCTCTCATAACTATCTGTTCTAAGGTGCCTGAGCAGGTGTTTGTCATGGTTTAAGCCCAGCTGGAAATTAAGCATCATGCAGCTACTCAATCTTCTTTCTTCCTACCCACTGCAGTGAAATGGCAAGAATCAAGGCAAAACTTGTATGTTGAGATAAGAACAGTTTAAAAATCAAAAGCAAAGTAAAACAGCATAATAATGGTAAATTATAATAATGAAAATAAAAAGAAAAATGAAAGAAAGCCCAAGTGATGCACAATTCATTTGCTCACCACCCACTTGCCAATATCCTCTTCCCAACCCAGACTGACCCCTTTTCCAGATAACTCCCCCAGTTTATATACTGGGCGTGATGTTCTATGGTGTGAAATATCCCTTTGGTCAGTTCTGGTCATCCGTCCCAGCCATGCTCCCACCCAGTTTCTTTTGCTCACCTTCTCACAGGCACAGCCTGAGACAAGAAAAAAAATCCTTGTCTTCTGATAAACAGAACTTAGCAAAACCCAAAACATCAGTGTGTTATCAACACCATTTTCATTCCAAATCCAAACCACAGCACTGCAACAGCTACTGAGAGGAAATTAACTCTACCCTAGTGACAGCATTCTTTTGAAATGTGATATATTGACCATGCTAGGACAGCTTTCTGAAGCAGATGAAGGATTTGACCTATTTTAGCCAACCCCCATATTCTTGATCAAAACTTCCTCCCTGATGCTTTTCCCATGAATAAAAAAAGATTGTGTGCAAGATTAGATTTTAAATTTATACATATTCATTACTTTATGCACTTTATCCTTTATGTGGAATTTATGTCTCCACTTACTTTTGTTTCTTTATTAAATTAAATTTTTTAAAAAACAAAAAAAACCTCTCTTCAATCAGCGGGAAAAAAAGAGGTTAACTGATTTGTGTAAACCAGCCTTAAAAATTATTCATTCATCTTCATTTTAGAGCCTCTTTAGAAAAAGAACGGTTACAAATTTAAGAGAGAAATGCTTTCTGTTTTTAAGTAGTGAATTGATGAATATTCAGTGACTCTGAAAAGTCTCCAGGTCTTTTTCTCAGGTAATTTTTTCTTACTTTCAGTGATCTGGATTCTCTGTATTAAGCTACCCCAATTTGTCCACCCATTTTTCTTCTCCAGTGATTTTGGGGTTTTCCTGCAAGGTTGTTAGGATGTTTTGAGCAATCTGGATTTGCTCTCAAGTTCTGTGCTCAAATTGTCATGCTTTCAGTTCTTTTTTTTTTTGGTTGCTACTCAAGCTTGAGTGTTAGAACCTGCTTACTGTGTTCTTACAGAGTACTTTCACAGCATGGGGAGAGGCTGTCTCATGAGGGATAAAAAAGTAATTATATTCTTGTCATAAAGTCTGTGAAGATTTGGAGATGTGAGATATTTACTGTTTTGAGCTAAAAGCCAACAATAACAGGAAACTGCATCCACTGAGAAACAGATAAAGTCAGAACAAGAACTAACTACCCATTGTGTACTCCATCTCCCTGGATGGCTTGCAAGAGCCATTCATAGTCTTTCTTTTTGCTTATATAGATACCACAAATAAAAAATGGTAATTAAAGCTTCATACTGCAGACTTTTCCTTTCACTTGTATCATTTCTTTTCAAGACTTTAAATGTAAAAATTGATGGCTCTGCTTTGATAAGGAACACTGACCCAGAACAGAGTCTTCTTCCGGTGTATTTTCAGTTTAAGTTTTTGTCATTCAAAAATTTTAGTTTAAAATCTTCATTTTCTCCTCAGGCTTCATTGCCCAGCCATTTAAGCTTTCTTAAAGCTTTTTGTTTTTTTAAGTTTTGTGAGATGCCTCCCTCTCTGGAGGGTTAATAGAACTGGTCTGAGTAAGAAAAAAGCCTATGAAGCCAAGAAATTACATCTAAACGTTTTTCCAGCATAATTGCTCTTTTCTGAGTTCAGAAGAAGAGAGCCATCTTGCAGCATATACCTGTGACAGCTTCACTGCTGAATATAGTGAGATTGAAACAAGTAAACTACTTTCTTAATAATGCAGGAATTCACTTGTAATACTAACTTTGTCCTTGTCATTTGCTGCACACCTTGATGTTTTAAATCAAATGCAGTGAAGGTAGAAAACTCAATTACATGTCTTGTGCATTAACAATTTAGGGAAACACATCCCTTTCTTTTAATTTATGTTTTCCTACTTAGGAGGGTAGAACAGGGTGTACATTCTCCCGTAAGGCTGGGAATTGTACAAATGTGTTCCCTTCTGCTTTGACCAGCACAGTAACTGTGGAAGGCAGGCTCCAGAGCAGCAACCTTCTCTCTCCTTTAAAAGAAAAGCAGAGTTAAGCACAGAAGACAAGGTGAATTAATTTCCATTCTAACATGTGCTGGGCACAGCAGTCACTGGCAAGTAGCAGAACAGTTCATCTCGTGTTTAGAACTACAGGCTGCACTTTGGGCATGTGGCTTTTCACCTGCCTTGATTCTCAGCAAAGACCTCTGGTTTCAGAACTGGATCCATGGGGGGCTTTGCGGTGATTCATTAATATTAATAATCATTAAGGTAACAAGAAATTAGTTCTTTCTTCCTGGCTTCATGATATTTTACTAACCGTCTGAAGTTAGTTAGGAGACATCTCTCCCCTTTCTGGTGTGCAACTCATTAGATGTCTGACCCAAAACTTTGTTAGTTTAGTTAGCTGCTAACATTTGTTTATGAATATAAAATAGTTCCTTTTGAGTTTTGTAAAATTTAAATCCGTTCCTCTGGTAAATAGATACTTAAGGAACTATATGTATAAAGCTACCAGTGAAATTTGTGACCACCTTACCACCTAATGTACACTTACATGAAATCATTTTGCCATTGTTAGTGTGCTGTGTTCTCTTTTCTAGTTTCCAAATAAAACCGTAGCCCAAGTTGCCTGCAGTATGCTGAACATGCTGATACATTATGTACATAGACTTCAACTGTATCAAGCTGATTCACCTTTAAGAATTATTCAAGTAAGTGTTTTTAAATTGAAATTTTCAATTATTTTAAGTGAAACACTACAATGTATTACCTTAAAATTAAGCACCTGAATATTGAGAATTATGTTTTGCAAAACGTTGAATTAGTATAAACATAGTCTTACTTAACACTAGCAGTAGGGAATTGCAGCACACTTAACTTCCTGACTCCAGTATTGACATGTAATGCGTCTATATCATGCCTATTTTTGCTCAGAGAAAAAGTGTCATGAGAATGTTGTCAATAAAGTACAATTTTGTTTTAATATTAGATATCTTCAGGCATGTTTATTTAAGTTCAGGGAGAAAATGATTGCTTAAAATATGGATCTGCAATTGTATTTTGCATATCCATGAAAGAGTTTCAGTATAAAGCAAAAATAATATTTTTAATACTCTTCCCATAACAAGGAGATAGACTATGGTCTCTGGGAGTCTGAACCACATAGAAAAGACAGAGGGCTCCCAGGTTCTTTTCGTGTGAAAGCTTCTTAAGAGATACAGCAAGCATTTCTGTGCTCCTCTGGAGACATATTTTTGATCAAATAGAGATAGGGTGTATTCTAGTAGTTCTAAGAAATAAGGTAGCTCAGATAGCACCATGCAGAAACCAGTACCAGATTTCTTCCTGCATCATACAAGTGTGTTGAGTCACGTTCTTTTCATGCCTGAATATTTGAGGTAGCTGTGTAATTTCATTGTCCTTAATGCACCTCTGTCAGTCAAACAGAACATACTCCTTCAATGTATTCTGCAAAACTCAATTAAAAATGTTTTTGTTAAAAAAAAATTGTCAAGGAATACTGTAACTTGTCTCAAAATAATTGTAATAGAATTTAACTGTGAATCTAGTATCATGTTAGATTTACCTGCTTAAAAAATTATTTTAAGTTTAAATATTTAGGTTCTGTTTTAAAAGAAATACGGTATATTTCCTCAGATTCTGATAGCAACTATTACACATCTGCTACCCAGTACAGAAGCTTCCTCTTATGAGCAGGACAAGAGGGTAAGTATTTTTCATTTCTAGTACTTTCTCCCTCCTGAAAGCTGTGTCTCTACTGAATTAGCTTTGCTGTGGGCTCATTGGGTCATTTAAATTTGAGTACTTTCGTGCAGTTTGTTGCTGACTGCTCCACTGTTCTGGACTACCATTCCCACAACGAGCTGGTGTTCATCTGCTGCTCATTTTGGTCTTCAGAACTGTTTCATCTTCTGTCTCTGTTTGGAAGAAGTCAGGGGCTGTTGTAGATTACAGTCATATACCATCTACCCACTTTTCCACTTGAGGATGCTTTCCATAATTGACCAAGTTTCCCCATGAACTATTGTTGATCATTGTACATCAAATATCATATAAAAAATGTCTTACCTATTTTGACAAATGTAGTCCTAATAAGTTTCTTAAAATTTGGTTAAAAATAAAAAGACTCGGTGCCCTTCATCATTTGGTTTATTATACTTTTGAGGGACAACGTTGGATTGTATTATGTCAAATGAGTCAAGACTTCTATCTACTTTGTATAATATTTTAGAGAATCTTGCAGATATTTGTCTGAGTTGTCTTCTCTTCCACAGCTGAGTTTTAAAAATCAAAAACAATTATTTGGTCAGTAAGTTATTGATGGTTTGATGTGGATTTGTGTCTTAATCTAATTCTGTTCTAGAGTCTTTCAAAACATCCCAAGAGGGAGTTGATTCTTTTGCTAACAGAGTAACCTACAATACAGAAAGTAGTTTGATTTCTTCAAGATGACACCTGTTACTGCATAACATTATTGATGACGTTGTAAAGGACATTATGTGTTATTTATAAAGCACTAAATACAGGTGAATTAGTTCCATTTTGTGTAATCCTTGATTCAGTTTACAGTGAAATTTACGTGCAAAATGGTGCATCAGCCTTAATTTGGACAGTGTTATCTGTCATTTTAAAAATAACACCCTACAAATCAATTTTGAAAACTGTGGGTATCCTCTTAAGTATAGTATCTGCTCACAGTCTTACCCTGATGAGAAACTGTTGAATGGATGGCCAAAGTTTTTACTGAACGCCATAGGTTTTGAAGATACGGTGTTTAACAAGTGGGACCTGTCATTACTGCAGAAGGTTGACTTTGCTGAATTGAATAAGGAAGGCAAAATAGAGAAATAAAATAAAGTGATAAATATGAAGTAGCAGGTGCTGGCTTAATTGATTTGTAATGGAAAGTTTTTTTTCCAGCTGGTGGTTTCTTTACTTCTCTGCTTGTTGGATTGGATAATGGCCTTGCCATTGAAGACTTTGCTGCAGCCTCTTCGCACTACAGGAGCAGAAAATGATAAAACTGAAAGATCCGTTCTTAATTGTATATATAAGGTACATGTCTCTTTGCTCACTTATTAAGAACTTCTTTGTATGGAGATAGTGTCTGTTTTCATGAAAATGCAGGCACAAGTTTTCTGTAAGCTGACCTCCATTCTACTCCTGAAATATGGAATGCTGGCTTAGCTCTTGCATGTTTCACTGTAACAGCTTGACCTTTGGTATATTTGGAGTAGTAGATTTTGTTTTACCTTTTGGATGGTTAAACAAGCCTTTTTTTTTTGTATGTCATATGTATTGCAGATACTTGTGTTGTAAATATTGTATTGTATTGCTTGTATATCAGACAAAAGAATGTAACTTTTATATATCAAGCAATTTCATTTAGCAATAAGCAAAGCAAAAAGCACTAAGTTACAATTACTGTCTTTAGGAACACAGGAGAAAGGAGTTTTTATCCTTTTGCAAGGGAAGGGGATTAAAACCTCTAGCAGCTTAGACCTAGCCTATGTAATTAGAGAAGATAGGAGATCTAAAAATAAAGGTAGCCTGATGATTTTTTGTAAGTTTTGTTTCTTTATTGTTAAATTCTGTTTTGGTGGTAATTTTCTTTGCAGACCAGAGTTTGTTTCTGTAAACATTAAGCATCTAAAATTTTCCAACGTTTTGTCATGCCTGCCTTCTAACAAATCAATTTTTAAAATGCAAATAAAAATAAACTTCATTTCTTATAAAACTATAAATTTTGGTAGTTAATGTAATGAAATTCTGATTTTGTTCTAGGTCCTGCATGGATGTGTCTATGGGTCTCAGTGTTTTAGCAACCCAAAATATTTTCCTCTAAGCCTTTCTGATCTGGCATGTATGGATTATGATCCTTTTATGCATTTAGAAAGCTTAAAGGAACCAGAACCGCTGCATTCTCCAGACTCTGAGAGGTCTTCTAAACTTCAACCAGTCACTGAAGGTTTGCCTAATTGCCTAAATGCATTTTCTTTCAAAAAGATTTTGTCTAGATTTTCAGTATTGAAATGTTAGTCTAAAGCAGAGGTTTTCAGCTATATGAAGACACTTGGTAAGAACCATTAGTATGGAATGAGCAAATGTAATTTTGAGCAATTGCCATTTGATTAACTGAAATAAGTATGTTGTGAACAACACCAAGATCGATATGATATGGATTCTTCCGTGCTCTGTGTATCAGCAGAAGTGTTAAGTACTGCCACATGGATAAGTGTTGCTTTTCATTTTACTTTCAGTAAATTAATTTGATTTTTTGCTTAATTTTGCTCCTTTTTTTAGGAATATTTTGGGGTTTTATTCCTGTTTGACATTGCAATATTGAATGCTTTCCATGAATTTTTTAGCCTATCATAATTTGTTGTTGATCTTTTTTTACACTGCTTAAAACCACATATTTGTCTAAAAAGAGAAATTTTCTCTCATCTGGTTAGAATCTTAGGAGACATGGGAATTAACATTTTCTTCACAACTCAAAACCAAAAATAAAGAATTAAGACTCTAAGCTACAGAGGACTATCATGTATTATGCGGTGTATCTGGTAAATATCAAATGGCTACATAGGGAAGAAAATCGAAAAAGATGAGATTAAGATACGAGCAACTCTGTGTAGTGCTATTCTGCCTCTGTATTAAGTTGTTCCATTTAGGCTTTTTTAAGGGTATTAAGAACTAGATAAATGCAGCAGTTCTTTGTAGCAGCTGTGTGCTAACAGCAGGTGATTTTGTGGTCTGTAGTGACTACGTGCTGTTTTTTATGTAGAGAAAATGGCTAATCATTGTGCCCTTGTCTAAGGCATGCTTCATCATCCTCAAGTACTTTTTTGGCCAAAGAATTCTAAACATAGATCTGTCCCCTAATAAGCTCAGTATTGGATTGAACAAGTCTGATCTGAGAACTACTGGCAGGAGGAGCCGTAATTATTAAATTTACTGAAGAATGAAGCAAGGTACTATAGTTGGCTTTTCGTCAAATGGCTGTGGCCTTATTAGTAAAAAGTAATCATCTGCAGGGTCAGAATGAAAGAGGCTTCGAAGGATTCATTCTGTCCTAATTACAGTCTCACCTATACATATTATGTAAAGCTAATATTTAAAGCATTTGCCAAAATTTACTTCCACTACATGTTCTATTACAGTGTAGTGAATAGTAGTAGCTTTTTATGCCTGGCATCTTTTGTATTCCATAATAATCTGTAATTATGGGTTAGAAGCAAATGCTGTGTGGCTTTTTTAATCTGACAATCTGAAAAGACAACCCTGAATAGATTTCTCTTTAAATGAATACGGTTTCACAAAGCCTTAGCATCAATATCTTCATTTTGCATTTCCAACCATGATCTTTTCTTTTATGATTTCTTGTTAAATTTCTTAATAAAAGTAATTTCAGATGTCCCTTTTATCTCTCCAGATAAATTAAGTTTCAGGGCTCTGGAATTGTAAGTTGGACTGTGAAATTTAATTGGCATACTACAGTATTATAATGCAACCCTGGTTCTGCAGCCTTGACACTTCTAGTCCCCATTGCCAGGCAGAGAATAAAATTGGCGATGCTTAACCGATTGCACAGCATCTGTTCTCCCTGGCATTGTTGGAGGAGTGAGAGGAGTAAAACTAGTGGATAACAACCAGTCTGGGTCTCTGTCAAGACAGAGGGTCAAATACTACAAGCCAGCAGCAAAATAGTATGCCAATGGGTCAGCATCTTTTAGTAGAGTAAAAGCACTATCCTACTATCTTTTTTGAAGGAATGGAAATGAGCAGGGCAGATTGTAGGGGATTCAGGGAAGTTCTGCAAAGACTGGGTAGGAATTGCAAGACTTTTTCCTTAGGTCACAAGCAAAGCCGAAAGTGCTGAAATGACAAAATTCTTAAGACAGGATGCCTTAACGGATGTGATTGATTTACCTTGTTATGCCTCCGTTGTTCAAGGTCAGATCCATCACCAGTTTTGTGGATACTTAGCCATAGCATAATGTGGTATGAGACCAGGAAGATATGGCACTTAGAGTGACACATCTGTGTAGTGGGGACAGGATCTACTGAGTGGAGCAAGCCATGCAATAAACAGCAGGCCAAAGATTTCTTAAATCCTCTGGGAGCAGGCGTATGTCAATAAACAATATGATTATTGGCCTCTCTTTTTCAGTAACTTTCCAAGTTATGTCTCTCACAAGGAAGCTCTTAACCTAGGATTATTATTAAAATTGTCTTTGTTCTCTTTTCTGTAGCTGGTAAAGTAGTAGATTTTAATATAAGAGATACAAAGAATAACTTTGAAATTTGGTATTAAGCATATTAAACTGTTATATTTAAACCAGAATGAACTTTCAGCAGCTCTCAGTAAGGACATCAGTAGGTAGCTTTTATTGCATCATCAGAACTTATAGACAGCAAGTCTGTGATGCTTTCATACATCTAAAGAATCACTAGGTTTGTCTATGTGAAGGCTGATGAGCTGTTCCTCTAGTTAGTGTCGGCAACAACCTACTCTAGCTACAGTACAGGCATACAAATGATGATGGTGGTGGTAGTGGTGGTTTGACCCTGGCTGGATGCCAGCTGCCCACCAGCACTGTTCCATTATTCTCCTCCTCGTCTGGACAGGGGAGAGAAAATACAACAAAAAGCTTGTGGGTTGAGATAAAGACAGGAAGAGATCACTCACCACTCACTGTCATGGGCAAAACAGATTTGACTTAGGGAAATTAATTTGATTTATTACCAAGCAAATCAGGATAGGATAATGAGAAATAAAATCAAGTCTTCAAAACATCATGCCCCTACCCCTCCCTTCTTCCTGAGCTTAACTTCATTGTAAATTTCTACTCCTCTTTGCCCCCAGTGGTGCAGGAGCATGGGGATTGAGGGACTGCAGTCAGTTCACCACACACTGTCTCTGCTGCTCCTGCCTCCAGAGGGGAAGGACTCCTCAAGCTCTTCCCCTGCTCCAGCATGGGGGCCCTCACACAGGAGACTTCTATAACACAAGTCCTCCCCACAAACTGCAGTTTTTCATGAATGCTCCACTCTGGGTCCCCTTCATGTGGCTCAGTCCTGTAGGCCCAGCCTGCTCCAGCCTGGGTCCCCCACTGGGTCACAATCCTTCCAGCAAGCCTGCTCCAGCATGGACTCCTTTCTCCACAGCACCACATCTCCTGCCAGGAGCCTAGTACAGTGCAGGCTTTCCACAGGATCACAGCCTCCTTTGGGCATCCACCTGCTCCAGCATGGGGTCCCCAGGGATTTCAGGGTGGATCTCTGTTCCGCTGTGAACCCCCATGGACTGCAGGGGCACATCCTGTCTCACCATGGTCTGCACCAGAGGCTGCAAGGAAACTGCTCTGGTGCGTGGAGCACCTCCTGCCCCTCCTTCTTCACTGACCTTGGTGTCTGCAGTTGTCTCTTTCACATATTCTCACTCTGCTCTTCTCTGGCTGCTTTCTCCTTCTGCCCAATAATTTTTTTTCCTTCTTAACTTTGTTATTCCAGAGGCATTACTTTTGTCACTGATCAGCTCGGTCTTGGTGAGCAGCAGGTCCAGCTTGGGGCTGGCTGACATTGTTTTCATCAGACACAGGGGAAGCCTCTAGCAGCTCTTCAGAGAAGCCACCCCTGTAACTCCCACACTACCAAAACCTTTCCAAAAAACCCACTGTTCTAATTAACTGCACCTAACTAACCAGTTTAGATGTTCACAAGCCGACCTGGACTGCATGGTGCCGCGATCTGCTAACTTACTTCTGATCTTTTCAGTTTCATTTCAGGACCATAAATATATATATGAAGGAGAATTTTTTTGCAATTATAGACAAAACCATTTTGAATGCTGTTCTTCACAGATCACAAATCTGTTAGATAGTTGTGATTGGCAGGTACTAGTAACATTACATGGATACAGTGGTCTATCAGTTATTGATTTGGTTGATTTTACCCTCATTACTCATATTTCTCCAAACATATTTTAAACTCTTTTGCACAGATTGATCATTTTCTTCAAATATTTTTCAGTTTCTAATGAAAAAGTTTTCCCTGCCTGATGTTTAGTCTTAGCTTTTGTTTAAAAGGTAAAAATATAAAGTACTTTTCATTTAAGACTTTGGTGTTTGTCATTTTACTGAAAGGACACGAAATGCACACTTTTTAAAAGATACTTTATACATAGTGCATCCAGGTAAACACAGTTTGTGTTTTGTGGGGAATATTCTAGAGATGGGTTCTCTGTTACTGCACATCTATATAGCTGAAGTTTAAAATTTGAAGGGCATGAGACTTGCTTAAACTAAGGTAAAATACAGGAAACTAAGTTAAGAGGAACACTCGTAGGCTCCCTTTAAACATAATGAAGGAAAAAGAAGTGCTTTTAGAGAGTGATTCATCCCATTGCTCCAATTTGAGATTAATCAGTCTGTACAGGTCATCATTCTTTAGACAGCTAGAAGGATGAGGAGAGTGAAATTCCACCCTCAGTCATTAGTTTTTACATGTACTACATTACCATAGTTGTTTAAAACTGTTCATCCAAAGTTGAATTAAAAAGTTAACAGCACATCTTAAGGGAACTCGGGAATCCTTCATTCATGCCACAGATAGAAATTAGTAGTGATGGACCTTCAGCCTTTCCACAAAAGAGGTAATTTCAGGACTGAGAAAAATAAATAATGTAACATGCTTTTAGTAAATTACCAAATGATCATGTACACCTTTAAATTACATTGCCCAAGCCCATTGTAAAGAAAGCAGCAATGAGTTCTCTCAGGAAAACAGGTCAACAAAGCAGTGAGCTGGACTGCCTTGATGTGTAATGATATGGCTTAGTTTGTAGAATTTGTGGCAAAGCTGTGATGGCTTGCATTATTACATATTCTCATTTGCCCTCCAGAAACAAAGAGCATGGTTTAGATACTCATTTTAAGGTTTAATATATTGAATGTCCAGTTATTCCTGATTGAGGAGATGTGCTTCTAGGAATAAATTAAATTACAAAATTAATTTAAAATTTTCATAATTTCAAAATGTATTATGAGGCAGGGGATTTTTCCTTTTTTATTTCTGGGGAAACCATCACCAAAATCTGATTTTCTGTGTGGCAAAAATGTTTCAAGATTGCTTTATTTTATTTCAGCATAGCAGGTTGCATCTTACAGTCTGCTTTTCAGTATACTTCTCTTGATACTTCTAATAAAAGTTCTCTGTGTCATTTTTAGGTCAACAGCACTGTATTCTGAGAGAAGACTCAGATGTAGTATTCACATTTTATAAAAGAAACAATGACAGATTTATGATTTTAGTTCAAGTGCAAAGTTTTCAGGGAAAAGGCTGTATTAGGAGTGAGAAGAGATCTTCCAAATTTAAATTAATTGTTCCACTCTTCGTATCACTGTCATCTTTTCCATATTTCCCTTAGACTCCTAAGGGAGTACATTCACACTCACAGGCACGAAAGGACCATGGTCAGGTTTGAGATCTTTAGGGTTTGCCACACAACAGTAATAGTAATAGCATATGCAAGAACGTCCTTATTTCTTCTGGTTTCTCAGCAGAACTTAACAGGGGGCATTTAACCTTTGTAGGGTGGGACTTCAGGTATCTGGAAAGCTTGTGTGTCTCTGCTCCTGAGAACCTGAGAGAAGTATTACCTTATTTATCTGTGCAGTGGCGAGTACTAAATACTTGGTATAAATATCCTGACGAATATGGGCCACCCTCACATTGTCCAAGTGCTAGTCAATAATGTGCTGATAAATGATTCTTCAAGCACCCAGATTATTTTCTCCTTGTTTTCTATAAAATCTGCTTTCAGTTCCTTGTTATACTTCAGCAGATGGCACTATAACTTAATTTCCTTGTATGCTGCCAATATCTGAACACTTAATTCAGCGTCACTGAATGTATTTGTATTTGTAAATTTTAAACCTCAAGAAGGCTGTAGATGTTAAAAAATATAATCTCTAATTTGCTTATATTAATTCTCAAGGCATTAATTTGTTAAAATACTTGAATAGATATGAGGTTTTGGAATTGTGTAAATGTTATGTTGATTTTGCCAGCTCTTAACTGGATGAAATGTTTCCCTATTTGCAGTTCAGATGTAGTGCTTCCTAAAGGAAGAGAACAGCCAGAATCACAAACATCTCTTACATGCTGTACCCAAACCTTTTGGGGGAAAAAAAGGCAAATACATACTACCTGTTTATTTTTGCAGTTGCTGAATGTATCCATCTTCAGAAACTGAAGATCTATAATGGCAGTCAGTACGCATCACAAATTTGCCTTTAGTTTTCCTGTTAAACCAATTAAGACATCTGAAACTGCAAAAATAAATCTGTTTCTTAAACATTAGGTTTGGCAGCTTACGAATATCCAGCATAAAGGGAGATGAATTCATTATACATTACTTCTATGCCCAAGAGGTTACATATTCTCAGTAAATACTGAGTGAAAAAGTGATGTCATTCAGAACATTCTGATTTGATAGATCTTGGTGAGAAAGAAGATGGGAAGTGTTTACAGCAGCTTTCAATGTTTAATGTAATTTAATATACATGGTGTAATCCTGAGGAGTATAGTTTTTTAATCTTCCCTTTATAAATCCCAAATTTAGGGCATCCATGCCCAGTTACAAGAGAGAGGATAGAGGAAACAAATCCTTTGCCATTTTGATCTTGTTCCCTCTTCCACCAGTCTTGTTCTGCAGTGTAGTATTTTTGTGTATGGGTTCTTCAGTGGGTCCCCCGAACCAGTTGACAGTTCTCTTCCTCATAGAGTCACTTTGTTGTGCTCATGTAGTTCATGTAGAGTGGATTGGATAAAAATAATTCAATAACAGTATAGTACTGGGTTAGCAGGGTCTGATATAAACATTAAAAATACCTTTTGTGAGTTTAGATGATGTAGCGTGCAAGCAGAAGGTATGCAGCAAAGAAGTAGGTGGCAAAAACCATACTAAAATACCAGTGCATCTCACAGGATGAATTTCACATAAGATGGGCACAACTAACTTTTCTTTCTCCCTCCGAAGGTTTTCTGACCTGAAACTTCTTAAGGTGCAGTTGTGGCACGAGATTTTCTTTTTGAAAATTTTGATAATGTTAGATTATGTTCAATATAGATGGCCTGATCTTTGATTTTGTACTTTATAATTATCCAGTGCTATTCTCAAGCTAACCTACAGCTATATGCTCCCCAGGGAAATTAAGACAGATTAGACCTTTTGTGCATCTATCTTCCTTTGTATTTCTCAGTGTAATGATGTGTATAAATATAAAAATACACTGCAATTGGAATAGACATCTTGCAACACAGTTAGGATCTCTACTTCAACAGCAATTCAAGATTTATTTTGACTAGATAAAAAATTGTGTATTTTAGAAGAACAGTGCTGATAGCAAAGCTACAGCAAAGGAGTATGCTCTGTAGACATAGTCATGGCTGTAAAATAATGACGGTTCTTCTTTAACTGTTTTAGGATTTTTCATGCTATTTATAGACAAGACCAATGGTCATCAAAATACATATTTTTCCATTACTGAGTTGCATATATCCTTGGCTTACAGTGCTCATTCTTTCAGTAAGAGACCAAAAGAAACACATAAATCTCAGTGTTGTTTTCTGAACTCTTCTTTTAAAACCTGTGCTCTTTTTCTTGCAGTGAAAACTCACATGCAACAAGGATTAATTTCTGTTGCTGCTCGTACTGTGATAACACATCTAGTCAACCACTTAGGCCACTATCCTATGAGTGGAGGTCCTGCTATGCTGACCAGTCAAGTGTGTGAAAACAATGACAATCCATACAGTGAAAATCCTGAGCTTTCTCCTGAACTTTTTGAGAACCCAAATCTTCAATTCTTTGTATTAAACAATACTTCCTTGGTGTCTTGCATACAAATCCAAGCAGAAGACGACATGCCTGGGGGAGGACTGTCTGCTGGACTTGCATCAGCTAATTCAAATGTTAGAATTATAGTACGTGATCTGTCTGGCAAATACTCATGGGATTCAGCCATTTTGTACGGACCATCATCTTTATGTGGATCTTCACAACAAACATCTTTTGCACTTCCATTATCTCAGCAAGATAAACCAGAAGATGCTCTTTCATCTTTTGAGCATGTGGAGGATGTATCTGCAAGAGATGGAATAACACTCCAAGTTAAAAGGAAATTTAGAGACACTGTACCAACATGGGATACAATTAGGGATGAAGAAGATGCTCTTGATGAGCTGCTGCAGTATTTAGGTGTTACAAGCCCTGAATGCTTACAGAGAACTGGTGTTTCACTCAACATCCCTGCTCCTCAACCAGTCTGCATCTCAGAAAAGCAGGAGAATGATGTCATCAATGCAATTCTGAAACAGCACACAGAAGAGAGAGAGTTTGTTGAAAAGCATTTCAATGATGTAAATATGAGGGCTATGGAGCAGGATGAGCCAACCTCACAAAAGCCACAGTCAGCATTTTACTACTGTAGATTACTTCTCAGTATACTGGGAATGAATTCATGGGATAAGAGGTAAAATTATTCATATTTTAAGAACTTTTTTTAAGGAACTGTGCTGCTCTTACCTTGATCATAGAGTTTGTTAAGGCAAAAATATTTCAGGCCAGCTAACAAAAGAGAAGGGATGTGCAGCTAACGGCTAAATGGCATCTTCTGCTTTTCAGCCTGTCATTTAGAGAGACAGAAAGGAGGAATCTGTTGGATTTGTTGTGATTCATATTCTTTCCTTAGAAAGTGTTTGAAGGCAAATTGAAGGAGTGATGTATTTTCTTTGCATCCCATGTATGTTGCTGCAAAAATCATTACCTTTCGATGTCAGAATAATACTCAGAACATGCCGTATTCTCAGCTATTGTGTCACTGGACAGTGTCCTGCTGCGTTGTCTGCTAAAAGCATGCTTGCATGCAGACTCAAAGCCTTGCATGTGTATTAGCTAATGAGAAAGATATGTCCCCTACTATTTATTTCAACATTGGCTGTGCTTGAGTACTGTTTGAATATTGTTTGGAACAACAGGAGAGAAGCCATGTTCAATTACAGAAGTAATGTCTCTTTACGTTATTATTTTTGTGTGGGTGTAGTTAAGTGCATGTCTGCGTATGCATGGGGTTATGTACAAATATCAGCATCCTGGAATTCATGGGTCTTTCTGCAATCTTCTGCCATTGCTTTCAAATTCCATATTAGAATCACTGATATGTTTTCCTACTATGAAAGGAAATGGATATTTGGTAAAACACAAATAATCTGTGTCATTGAGGTATCACTTGAATCAGACAAAATGTTGGTGTTACAACCCTTCTTATTTGGGTCTTTAGTTCCTCAAGGCAGTCTGGTTTTGAACAGACTGCTCTTAATTCCACAGTGTTTTGTGGGAAACATCTTAAGCACACTTGAAAAGACATGAAGACTGCCTTTCTTTCTCTAACATATTGGTTTCGTTTTTTGTTTAAATTGTTACAGCTGGCTGGGTGATTACCAAGCTAAGTTCTGCTCTGCAGTTCAGCAGCAAAAAGTTCTGTGTTGAATGCACCAACTCCCTACAACACTAGACTAATGAGAGTGTCTTTTGTCACTACATATATATATATTTTATGGTTCTTCTGTAGAGAAGAAGTGGATCCCAGTCAGATCCAATGGGTTGACAGAAGAAAGTGGAAAGAAATAAAGGTTATACTCAGGGTGGTAATGAATATAGAAGATTTGCTGGAGTAAGAAAAATTGCTTGTATATTTTTTTAAAGATGTCTTAATTTTTATATATTAAGAAAGAACTGTTGAAAAGACAGAAGCATTTGTTGACTGTTTCTGAGTGGACCTGGGTATGTTGTTTTACCATTCTTGTACTGTTCTGTATCCATCAGTGAAGAGGTAATAAAAGAGTTACAAATTTCTCTATTTAGAAGGAGCTTTCATCTCCTGAAGAAAAATGAGAAGTTACTTCGAGAACTCAGAAATTTGGACTCAAGACAATGGTAAATTCTTTTAATGACTGCCTACCTACTTGTTTTAAGTATGCTTTTACTCAAATGGCACTAATTGCATAGCTGTGAGAGTTGAGCTGACTTTTTGAATAGATTTTAAATTATTAATGTATTTTGCATCGTATTGTCATTTTTTCTGTTATATTGAAGTTGCATTGGTTTTATTTGCAGGGTCGAATTCTGCATGTAGAGTACCATGAGATAAACAAATTTCAAAATAACTTACAATTACGAGCATTTGTATATGCATAATGTTTAATTCTTTTAAAACTTTGATGTATCAAAGTCTCCACATTTTAAGCTTTGGTTGATTGTTTAGCTGTTTCAAATGGTCCCAGTATTTGAAGACATGGACCTCCAGTTGGAATTGTAGCACAGAATTAAAAACTGAATTGTTTTTGTAGAAGTTGAAACAAAACCCAGAAGTTGTAGAAGTGTGAGAAACCACTTGTTCCAATGTCTAACTACACAACCTGTCAACAGAAGACATTTAAATTATGATGATCTTTAAAAAATATGTAAAGATTCTTCATTCAGTTGCACAAGCTGCATTTTCACAGTGTTCAGAAGGCACTGTTGTTAATGGGCAGTGCAGTATGGATAATACCCACTTTACAGTTTTTGCCCATGTCTAAAGCCGACCTATTCCATTAGCAATTGGTACAGCCAGTACCATCCTGCATCTTAGAAGTGATGAAAGGGGTAAATGCTGCTCATGTATAGCAAAACTTTAGGCTCTAGAGAAGGTGACACACAAGAAAGGACAGAATGAAAATATGAAAATATAGGGGTTATCCAAAAAGAGGCCATATAATTGTAGTGTAATCCACTATGCATTTTTTATGTTTTAAAAGCCATGCTCTGTGTGTATTTTTTGCATATTTTAATTTCATATTAGTTAAGGCACTGTCATGCAATGACCGTTCTGTTTTACAGCCGAGAGACACACAAGATTGCAGTGTTTTACGTTGCTGAGGGACAGGAAGACAAGCACTCCATTCTTACGAATACTGGGGGAAGTCAAGCCTATGAGGATTTTGTGGCTGGTCTTGGCTGGGAGGTATTTATTAAATGTTTTTATCCTAGGTTTTTTTACTAAGACAATTACCGATACCTTCATATATTACAAGTCTTTGGCTCTTCAGCATTACTCACAAGAACTGAAATACACCGGTTTAAAAATGGGATCTAGAGAAGAATTCCTGTTTTAGTTTCATTAGCAATACTAGCCATTTGAATTCAAGCCCTCAACAACTGAAGAAAGTTTGTAGAGGCAAAGATAATACTTCAGTGTGCAGTCCTGTACTTGGCTTTCATGGACTGATTAGGTGGCATCTTCATTTCTCTGTAAGCTTGTGCAGTGTTAAGTCCGTTGAAGTTCGAGCTTTGCTCAAATTCGTGACTTCAAAAAGTACATACAAGCAGCTTCTCACATGCTCTCTTCTTCCTGCCTTCCACTGCAGGCATGTATCAGTTCACACACTCCACTCAACTTCTCTTCCAGCAGTCAGAAATATTGTCATCTACCCCATCATCTATGTGGGCCTGCAGCTCTTTGGTCACTTGTTCAATACTGTCACAAGGATTTCCTTTTTTCCATCTTTCTTTCAGATGCACAGGATTAATTACCACTGTAAAGTTCAATTTGGCACGGTTGTACAGAATACAGGAATGACTTTTGGTCCTGGTTGGCTGTACAAGAAGCTGCAGGTTTTTTGCTCCTCTTGCAACTTGTGCTCATCAGGAGTGTCCACATGAGTGTCTATCTTATTTGTTCTTTGTGTTTCTTTACTCCTTAGGTATAAAAGGACACTACTAGATTAACTGTGTGTATAATGACTCTGACTTTTCCACAGGAACAGAGGAAAACAGCTACAAGTCTGCTGACTTTCATGAACATAGATGTTTATTTCCCACAGGAGGGAAAAAAACCCAACACTAGTACCATAAAATATCCTTCTCTAGTGGTTTAATTCTCTTAGGCAGTATTAGCTAGTTTAAAGAGTTGCTAATTTGGATTAATATTCTGTTATGAGACACTACTATTTTAACATTTTAGCATTAAATTCTGCATCCTTTAGTATCAGATGAAAACAAACATAGCCCATGTGGTCAGAGATTAAATGTATTCATATCTGAAAAACAACTTTTTGTAGTCACTGTTTTAAAGGTGAAGCAGCACATAACTATCAGTTAGTTTCCTGTGATTTTTTTTTTAATATTCACAGAATGAAAATTTCTCAAAAATATATATGGAAGGTAATAAATTCCCCGGCTGTTACATGGAGTTTTTCCAGAGCTCAGGTCAAGGTTGATGTAGTATTAGAGAATTTTAAAAAATTCAGAAAGCACATGTAGGTGACTACAGTCAAATGATCAGGGAATAATGCAGTAAATATTATTTACACAATCTTTTCTTTCTTCTAATCTCATCTTTCCTGTAGCTTCTGTGGTGACCATGAAATGTGGAATGCTAGGGCACTGCAGTTGATTTCCAGGCTAGTCAGCAAGTATGAGCTCTTCTAGAAACAAAGTGTAACTATACTGTTGGGAAAAGGATCTTGACTTCTAAAGTTCAGTTCAAAGTGCATTTTTAAAGAATAAAGAGTGTATTTATTACCTGATAATTTTTTTCTTGTAAAGTTTTCTGGTCTTTATTTCTAGGTGAATCTCACAAACCATTGTGGCTTTATGGGAGGACTGCAAAAAAACAAAAGCACTGGATTGACCACTCCATATTTTGCTACCTCAACAGTGGAAGTAATGTTCCATGTATCAACAAGAATGCCTTCTGATTCAGATGATTCTTTAACAAAAAAGGTAGGTGTCTCTGAATAAACAGTGTTCTCTTGGTAATAAACCTACAGAAATTACAGTCAAAGAAAATCCAGTAACTTTAAAAAAAGTCCAACACAACAACAAAACACCATAAAATATCATAACATCTTTACTTGCTGAGTTGGTATATTCTCTGCTTAATTTTACCATACTGGTGATTTTTACCATCATTATAATTGTTGGCAAGAACATATGTAAAGTGGGGAAAAGTGCAGGAAAGTAATGGTTGGTGTAGAAGAAGAAGAATTACATCTCAAGCTGCGTCAAGGGAAATATAGGCTGGATATTAGGAAAAAGTTTTTCACAGAAAGAGTGGTAAAGTACTGGAATGGTTTGCCCGAGGAGGTGGTGGAGTCACCATCCCTGGATGTGTTTAAAAAAAGACTGGATGAGGCACTTGGTGCCGTAATCTAGTTGAGGTGTTGGAGCATGGGTTGGACTCGATGATCTTGAAGGTCTCTTCCAACCTAGAAATTCTGTGATTCTGTGATGTGAATGGTATCTTAGTACTTTTGAAACCTTAGATGCCAATTAAGAAATATGGGGTGAGTACTTTCTGAGATGACTTTGTTTACCTAAGGGTCATGTGCAGGTTAATAATATAATTTTCCCTTAAAAAAAAAAAAGGTTAAAAATATGAAGACAGTGTTTATTGCATATAAGGTGTTTTGTTCTGGAGGAGGCACAGATTCAGTGGTATGTGATATGTGAACAGTGATGTGGTCTCTTATAGCTGCATTAAGAAAAAAAAAATTCTGTATTGGTATTTTTTTTTCTTTAGAATTTAATAAATTCCACATTAATTATAATAAGTTACAGTCTTGAACATGTGTCCTATTATAAATGGACAATTAGCTATCCTCAGACTGTCCCCCCATTCTGCATACATACATCTTCAGATGTGCTAATCCATTCACTAGACACGTTAATGAGCACTGGTTGAAGTGTAATATTGGAGGAACTGAAGCTGGTTGACCTCAGCATGGACTTTAATACTTGCAATTAAATTAGATGGTAGACAGTTAGTAAAGAGAGAAATAGCCATGCCTCTGGCAAGCTTCAATTATTAATGACTTCTTTTTCTTTGTGTTCAACTTGAAGAACAAATATTATTGTTCTTATTATAGACTAACTATGAATTCTAACTTCTCACTGTTCCATCTCTGGTTGGTTTGGTTGATGTGGGATTTTTTAATTAAAAATGCTTTTGCCTGTGTGCCTATGATGCTGTATCCTTTCAGTTCTTTATTTCCTGAAGTAGAGTCAAGGTAATACTAAGGTTGTTAAATGATTTATAGAAGTGGTTAATAGCAAAAATAACTCATTTTAAAATTAGATTGTTGCTACTGTTTTAGTATAGAACAATGTGGGGGGGGCTCTTTTAAGATGACTAGCTTTATTTTTTTAAACAAAAACCTGGTTGTATAAAACACAGCTTGTGATTTACCTTAGAATGTTTGTTTATAATCTGTTTGAATTAGATCATTACAAAGTATTGAAAAGGGGGAAGATGGGTCACAGTGAAAAATAATTAATAGTGAATAATTTGAAAATTTGTGGACTTCAGCAGAACACAGAGGCAAGATCTCATGTCTGTTTCCAGGAGCATGTCATGAATGAGTGTTTTAGGTGGCTCGAAGAATGACCAGCAAAGGCATTGGCAAAAACAGGTTTGATATTCAAATAGAGGTGTGACACAGTTCATTGGCAAGGTTCAGTCTACTGCCTACTGGATGCTTAAAGCACACAGAGAAAATTCAGACTGAAACATACAGTCAAGCAATCAATCTAAAACTAAAATCAACCAAGTATGATCTGTGTGAAGGCTGGGGATGAAAAAAGGATAATGATGGGAAAGGGTAAGGATAAAAAGCAATGGGGAAGATCCTCCTAATGAGTCACAAGGTTCAGGGTGGACTCACTTGCCAAACTTAGCCCCAGACTTGAACCACAGCTTAGGCTTAAAGGTTTTACCAGCATGTAAACTTTGCAGCACTTAACATGGATAGCTTAATTTAAATAATTTAACAAAAGTTTATATAGAATTTACTGTAGCACAACAGTAACTCACAGGCCTTACTTACAAATCTAAAGTACTTAATCTGAGAACAACATTCATAGTACAGTGACTATAGCACATTTACACTTGTATGCACACAGATCTAAAGGAGTATGTACAAGATATACACCTGTAAACAATTCTCCTTGAGTTCAGTGAATTACTCATGCATCTTTATACCTTTGCATCTTCTCAACAAGTGAAGGGGTTGATCCTTGAGCAGGCTCCATTGGTGGCATTTGACAGTGATCCTCTGAGTACAGCAAACTTGAGAGTTTGCTGCCTCTGTGAGGTGTCCCACTCAGAGGGAGATTGCTGGCTGCAGCTGACTTGTGGTCCCGGAGAACTCAAAGGGTCTCACTTCCTACCAATGTTTATAGGGCTGCAAGGGAGTTGAATTTAGTCATAGTAATTTTCCATTCTGTCCACAATTTGGGTTGGTAACTTTCTTTGAAAGTTTGATTACAACTTCAGTTACCAGTTCCACTTGGGCTGTCATTCATGCAAGAAAAACAAGTTTCCAAGGTTGTTCATTAAAAAACAGGAGGTCATTAGATACCACAAGTTCCTGGGACCTGACAGTGTTTCTAATGCACTCGGGAGGAGGTTAGCCCAGGTGCTGTTTGTTAAGACCAAGGCCTAACAAGCATTTCCAAGATGATAGTGCAGGCCAAGGAGGTAGGGAGGGATACACCACCACAAAACACCCTGCATAAGCTGTTCTTGCCAGGCAAGGTTCAGTGCTGGTCCAGGCTTCCTGTGACTCAACTTGTGAAATTGTGTCAGCTGGACTTCTTAACAATTCCAGCTCGCCCAGGCCTGTTTCTCTTCTGCTTTACCAACAATCTCACTCATCAGTAATTTGGAATATTTGAGGTCTGTATGGATATGTAGAGTGTATCAATAGATTGAGATTATATTTGTGGCTCAGCTACTGGTTGGCTGTTTAATCAAGCTACTTTATTTCTCTATGGCTTTCTTTTCTGTTCATCATCAGTGTGTTGATTTTGTTATTTTTAAGCACATTTTTCCAAGAACAGAGGATTGTGAGCCTCTCTCTCTGTCTCTCTTCCCTTCCCTAACAGTTTTTGGCTCATTCCAATCAAATCTAATAGAGACATGTTTAAAAGCTGTTCATTCTGTGTATGTTTAATGATGATAGGCTAAGTAAAGGAGACAGAGTAGGTGAGACTTTTAGTGCTCCTACTCAGCAAGTAAAGACTTCGTGGGAAGAAGCATTAGATATCAAGGTCCCAGCAGCAAAGAGAGATGTTAAGAAATTCATCCTAAATTGGAGAGAAACATCAGCTGAAGTTGACATCTTGGGATAAACCAGCAAGTGCTGTCTGGAGACATGAGTAGCAAAACAGTTTTAATTCATTTACTTGTTTGTGCTTAATTCATTTACTCATGCTGCTTGGACTGAACATGCCAGCAAAAGGATTGTGTTTTATGAAATCAGCTTACACACACTATCAAAATTATTTGAGAACCATGTGAATGCTAGCAGTTCTGATTGTTCTGAGTGCATGTACTGTTTGTGACCTTCAGAGAAAGGTTGAGATTTGAGCTTCTCTACAGGTCTTTCATGTGATTTTTTGTCTGTTTTATTCAACGGGAGAAAAACAAGTAAACTTGCAGTAGTTGGCTTCAAATGGCTGCTGTTTTTTATATTGTAAATGTGCCTAGAGGTACATGATAGGTTCATCTTATAAATGGAAATTAAATTAAATTAAAATAAAACTTCTTCCTGCCAGTTGAGCCACTGTAAAATCAAGGTTCTGCTGTTTCAGGGGCTAAGCCATTTTAAAACCGATTTTCCATCAGTCTTAGAGAGTAGTAAATTAAACTTTTAAGTTTCTTGATAACTCTGAAGCATTTGTTATTGCAGTCATGAACAAGAACAAAAAAAGCCATGAATTCAAGAACTGATGAAAAACTTCTGATTGTGTAAAGGAACTTAAGATTGAAATAAATACGTAAAGTAACTATTTGATAAAAAATTAAAGGTTTAATGCTGATAATGCAATCCATTCTGGTTTTCTTACAATTAAAGGTTAGAGAAGACAGTATTTGCACTAAGCTTACAAGAACAAGCTTGCAGAGAATATGAGGACTAAATAATGTGAAGACTCAGTTCACAGAATGAGAAAGGTTGTAGAGGCACATAAATGAGCTATCCCTTGTCTGGTTCCTTGTTCCTTAGGAGGAACTTTCTAGAGGAGTGAAGGTATAGTAAGTGAGTATTTTATACACACTGTATGTAAATAAAAAGTAGTAATGTTGTAGTAGTAATGAGAATACTAATTCATCTTGAGCTTTTGGTGTACTACACAATTTTAAGTTGTGCATGACATGATCCTAACCACATAAAATTGTTACAACTCCCAGTACTTACAGTTTTTTTATTGTGTTCCTAACATGTATTGGGAACTTGAAGGTTTATAGATGTGAATTATTCTTGACTCACTATTAGATACACATATTGCTAAAAAACCAAACCGAACAAACAGAAACACCAAACACATCATAGTTATTGAGACAAAGTTTTGTGAAAAATTCATCTAGAAGGTACGAGCACTGTAGACAGTAGTGCTGTTAACATTAAATGGACAAAAGTAGCTGCATAAAGCCATTACTTCATATATCTCTGCTCCTTTTGTTCCTTTTTGTAATAAACACTTCCATTTTTGAAGAAGAAAAAAGTTGAGGCTAGCTGCTCTGTCAGAAGAAAATATAATAGCTTTTTTTCTCCCTCCTTTAGGTAAGTGGGTATTAGAAATTACAGTAATTTTGGCAAGAGTTCAAGGGTTAATGTAACAGATAAATAAAAGGAATTTTCTGTAAATTGAGCCCTGCATTATTTCACTTGTCTTGCCTTTCCAAACCTAACTCATTTAATTTTAAAAAGTAAATACTTAAATTCTTCCTGACAGTGTGCTTTGCTTTTACTATCGTTTATTACTTCAATTATACTTGGTATCACTTAGAACAATCTGCCATTTGGAAATTTCAGTATAGCCTGCAGCTTAGTTTAAAGTCTGGCTGCTATTGTAACATGTACAGCATATGACACTAATGTATCAAAATTAGATTTGATCATCCCTCCTGGTTATATTTATTTCACATTTCTTTTGTATTCAGTTAACATAAATGTATTAGGAGAGCTGACACATGATGATGGTTATAGAGTAAGAATATTTTAAAGTATTTTGAGTTAAATTCGAAAATTCAGGTAACCTAACAGTCGGTCATTTGTATATATTTGTTCTAATGGAGTAGAGTTTCAAAGCAAGCCTAAAAAAAATCTGTTTGTCTCTTTTATCTCCTCAGGGCTGTCTTCCCGACAGCTCAGGTTTAAAATGGCTAAAACAGAGCTCTTAATCTCTTTCTCATTGCCACCTTTCCGGATCACCACAGATAACATGACCATTGTGCCTGTCACTTGTGCCCATAGCCTGAAATCATCTTTAATTTGGTCCACTTTCTGGATTCTTACATTCATTCTGTGCTTACAACGCTTCTTTTTCCCACCTAACCTTTTTTCCAACGTAACCTTTCCATACACATTGTTAAAATTTATTCTGTGTATCATAAATTGTTGTTTTGATTGCTGAACCTACCTTTCTCTGGTCTTGACACTTTCATTCTTGAAGAATGCTGATATAAAAAAACATTTTTCTAGTCTTTAACACCTTTTTACATTTGTTAAACACCTTGTCTGCATTTGTCCACCTCCATTTTGTGTCATGTCTTATGCTTAGATGATGAACTCTCTAGGGCAGTTTGATCTGCATTTAGAGTGTTAGAATACTGGTGTGTAACCTATAGTTCCAGGTGTTACCAGTATATCACCAGTTGCTCAAAATAGAACATTATTTTATGACTTTTTAATATTTATTTTATTGCAGTGACTTATGTCTCTGGTGCTCATTTGCACTTTGTTAGGCTTACTGTGATGTATGCACGTAAGAAGTTGCAAATTTAGGAAAACAAGGTCAGGAAATAAGTGTGAAGACAACTGGTGGTGAGTCTTGAATAACCATTAACACAGAATTCAGTCTTGACAGCTGTCCATTCTGTGTGCACCAAATCCCATTCTGTTAGATAACACTGGGACCACACCTTCCTGGGAAATCATGTTTTTGTCTGTCCTTAAGGTTTCGATGAGCAGAGGTAGTTGTAGCTCAGTATCTTTCTCCTACATGTGTCCAGGGCACTGAATTCTGGGATGCTTCCAATTCGATGCAAAGAAATAAAGAATCCAGATTAGAGTTGAAAGAGATCAGGCTCTGGTTCTCCTGTGGTGTAATAATTACAGTGAATGATGGATTCTCAAAATGTTTGCTCTGCTTGCAGATCTTGGTTGTTTAGCACTGCTGAATTTCAAGATCCTCAAATGAAAAATTGAGAAGAAATCTGAAATTCTTCTTTCTAAAAGGTTTATGCAAAACCTAGCAGATGAAATAAGCCAGGAAAGCTTTTCAAGTCAATTTCAGGTATCAGATCTCTTCTATGAATCAAGTGTTGTGATGGGTCAAGTTACCACCATTTGCACTTTCTCAGCTTTCTTGCTGAAATGAAGCTTTTCTTGCTGACGGAGGTGAGGACATCTGAAAGACACAATAAGGAGCACTGTGTTAGTAGTGTCAGAGCTTCTTCTGATCTAAACTTGAAAAAAGAACAAAATTACTTACCCAGAACTTAGTTATTCTCCAGACATAAATATAAAATTAGCAACATACAACCTTGTTTTCTTGTCTATTATTTTTGTCAGTCAAGTGACTACCTATATTAGAAACAAGGTTTTGATCCTGAGTACTTCTCTTTATGTTATATACTACCATTCATACTTTATACCATCATCCACCTACTTGCATCCTCTGATTTTGACTCTTAATCCATTACATGTCACAGAGATGCCATTCTGCATTTTACTCAAACTAGGTCATTGCCAGATCATTCTTGATAGTAATCATAAGGTGAAAGACATTTGACAGGACTTGGAACTCTGAAATAATCTGATTCATTTTCCTTTTCCTCTGAAATTGTTTCTGCTTTTATAGCCTGGAATGTATTCTTACACATATATGTGAGTATTAAGCAAACTTTGAAATTGGAAAGAGAAGTCGCTGATGGCTTCAGTACACTTGGCATCCAAAAATATGTGTCCCTTGTCTGTAATCCTGCTGAAATAACCACACAGTACACTTCTATCACAGCAAAATCTGTATCAGTCTAATGGGAAAGCATGCATCAGTAATGATGCTCCATCTGGGTAGCTTTCACAGAAGTTCAAGAACTCGTATCCTATCTGGCCAACTGCAGGTATCAGTAACAGGTACACAGGGACAACCTTTGATAAATGAAATGCAGAGGCAATGATGCCCTCAAGAAGCTGCAGTATCTAAACTCCGTATGTTTTGGATTTTAAAACACTGTTGCCATCGCTTGTTTCTAACAGTCTAGGAGTTCACTGTCTCTGAGTTTATTGTCTCCGAGTGCAAAGATGGCAAAGTAAGAAGTAAGGAAAAATTCTTTTAGTAAATAGTTCAATATTGCTGAATTATGAATGATGCAGTGCAGTGATGGTGTATTGGCCCCAGTTCTGCTTCTTGACAGTTGGTTCAATGGGTTCAGTCAGTGTTCCAGATGGCCATTCCTCAATCTAGGACCTTGTGGGTTTTTTACATTCCACAACACTTCATGTCCAAACTGATTTGCTTCATGCTTTCTCTTTTGCTGGGCAGCCTCGTTCTCCCTGAGCTTTTCACTTAATTCTAAGTGTGAGCCTGTGAGTCCCTGATACCTTATCATTGTCATATTTCAACAGCTAGTTTGACTGTCACTTCACTGAGGAAACAAAATGGGCTTTATTTTTCTTTTAATCTGAGGTGCAATTCCTCACTGACTTCTCTGGTGATATAGCCAGTCTAAGATGTGACAACCCTGCTTTCCACTCCTGTCACCCTTCAAAAAAAAGTTCCAACAAGTTTTCTTGGTCTATGTTTGAGACCAGTACAATGAAATGAGCTGAATTTTAAACAAAAACTTGGCACATATTTTCCCCTCTCGGATCATGTTTGTGATCCATTTTAAAAATTATCTCATGCCTGTAGAGAGAAGTTGGTTACCTGTGGCCAAAGGAGAGGAGGCCAAGGATAATGATTTATTAGACAGCGATGCTAGAGGAGACTGAAATGAAGCTGTGCCTTGTGTAAACTTAAAAGATAGATAGAACTCTGACCTGATAAAAATCAATGGATGAGGCTGTTCTGGTGCCACAGTGCACGGTTTCTTTAATTAACGTTTTGCTGCAAAACTAAAAGGTAAGAAGAAGTTGCTTTTCTGGTGATTTTGGGGGGTTGGAGGGGTTTTTTTGTTCTGTATTTTGGAATTTATGTTCTCAAGTCCTCCAAGCTATAGCCAGGAAAGAAAAAACAACTAAGTATGCTTCTTGTCTCTCTCTTACTGCTCTGATTGACTTTATTGCTTTCTACAACTACATGAAAAGAGGTTGTAGCAATGGGGAGGTCAGTCTTCTCTCCCAATGACAAAGATAGGACAAGGAAATGGCCTCAAGTTACACTAGGGGCAATTTAGACTGGATATTAGGAAAAACTTCTTAACAGAAGGAGTTGTCAAGCATTGGAGCAGGTTACCCAGGGAAGTGGTGGAGTTGTCATCCCTGAAGGTACTTAAAAGATACGTAGATGTTGTGTTTAGTGACATGATTTAGTGATGGACTTGGCAGTGTTAGGTTAACAGATGATCTTGATGATCTTGGCGGTCTTTTCCAGCCTAAATTATTCTATGATTCTGAGGTAGGAGAGGTCAATTTTGCAATTAATTGTCTTTTATAATGTTTGTCATTGTTAAATGCTATCCAAGGGTCCTTCAGGTGCTGTTTGTTGCACATCAGTTATTCAGGTTGCTGTCTGGCTTTATTCTAATCTAGTAAAATAAAGCTCAGTGTAGTGAATGTTGGTATAACCAATTCTTTTGCTGGGTTGGTTTAAGTGTTGGTGCAGGAGTGTCCCTAAGTAAGTGTTGTTAAAAATAATTCAGCCATCTACAGAAGAAGGGAGAACAGCTGGCTTCAAAGGCACTAAAGCCATTTTACAGTAGGTGTATTTACAATCTGCTCCAGACAAAACAAATTACTTGTTGAACATCAAAGAGATAGGGTATTGAAGCCACCTGTCCTTTGCCCAGTCCAACACTGAAGTAAATCCTTTTTTTAATAGAAATACAACTCTGTTCTTCAGTCTGATACAATTTAAAGCTACCAGAGAAGAGCAGAGACAGCTTCTTTCTCTCTTTTTTTTTGAGTCTGCTACTGACGACTGGTGTAGGCCTTCAGATAAGACAAAAGCATTCAGGAGGTTTTGTAAAATAAACAAGTGAATAATTGCAATTAAATTTCTCAAGACTGTGCGTGTGTTTTGCTTTCATTTAAAGTGCAATTGTGTTCTGAAAGTGCTATGGCAAATTGTTGCTTTTTATATAGAATGGCTTTCTTGTACGTGCTCAGAGTGGTATTTGTATGTTGCGTGTTAACAGCAGTTCACAGTGCAGTCCTTTGAATAACGTCAAGAGGTGATTGTTTGACAAATTCCACCTACCTAAAGCTGTGGAAACAAGCTGAAAATGGGGGTGAAGGTAATTGTCAGTAACTGGTGATGCACTAGGAGATAAAAAAGATATTTCAGTTTGAATTTTCAGAAGTGACTCTTACTGGAAAGAATCTCACATTTAATAATCTGAATGTATTCAATCAGTATACATAAAGCCTTGCTACATGATGTGAACACTTGTTATCAGATGATAATGTTTATCAGAAGGAGTGTTTTGGTTTTTCAGTGCAGATAATTCCAGAGTGTTCAAGGAGTTCCTTAATCTGGTTGTATGATTACATCTGAGGATACAGCATGGATTTGGAGGAACCCATTCAGCCATTCTGAGCCATATCAAGTACCATTTCATAGTTTGTAGGGGAGCAGGGTGTTATTTTTACAAAGGTGTCCAGGTTTCATGGAAAATGAGCATTTATCTTAGTTATTCTGGGAGCTATGGAGAATGCAGTAGCTATTCTCCTTTAAAAGCTTTTTGTTTGTAGTAAGCAGTTTGGAATTTGGCTAGAATTCCAAACTGAAGTTTGGAGCTTCTCAGATATGTAACTTTTAAACAGATCTTCATTCACATACTTTAGAAGTTCATACAGAATTTAGTAATTTTCTGCTGATCTGTGATGGCAATCTTGAACACATTTTGGTAAATCAGGTTGAACCACTCTGCATTCTTGAGATAATATCAACAAAATTTTAGCTTCCAGTAGGAAGTAGATATTCCAGATATTCACATATCTCTTGATTTAAATAGAAAGTAAGACTGATGTGTAAAAATATATACCACAAACCAATGCTGTTAACTAATACACTGAAATTGTGAAAGAACTGTTGTGTTATTTAGTTATTTTCACTCATTTTTCTTCCCAGGTTTTTAGTGGGTTTGTCTTTTTAAATATGTACATTTAATGTGGCTTTATGGCTATAGAATATTAATTAAGAATATTCAAACTGATGGTGTTTTATCCCTGATTTTCCAGCTAAGACATTTAGGAAATGATGAAGTACACATTGTCTGGTCAGAACATACTCGAGATTATAGAAGAGGAATAATTCCAACAGAATTTGGTGATGTTCTTATAGTTATCTATCCCATGAAAAACCACATGTTCAGTATCCAGATCATGAAAAAGCCTGAGGTAAGGGTTTGTTTTCTTTTGTGTTTCCTTCATGTGTTTAACATGAACTGAGTTTTGTTTAGAATCTGAGGTTTTGGTGTAATAGATTGATCCAACAAGATGATACCTTAAGCATGGATAGTTGCAGTGGTGGTAGGAGGGAAAAGGAAGAGCTCAGGGAGTACAGTGCATAGTAAAATAAGTAACCTGAAATTGCAAAGGCCTGATGCTGTAAAGCATATCTGCTAACAACATAGTCTGGAAACAAAGCTAGAATATTCTACATAATCATTTAAATATTACAGTAAACATGTCGAACTTTTTTATCAAATTTGATACATAACCAAATGTTAAGGTGGTCTGGCTGGCTGTCTGTGTCGTCAGCTTGATTANTAGTTGAATAATGACCTATTCCACCTTCCTTCATCCATGTCATATTCCCCTTTTTTCCTCTCAAACTTTTTTTTTTTTTTACTTCCTTCTTAACTCCACACAAGAATTTGAAGATGAATTCAGTAAAGCAAGACCATTCAGCCCTTAGGCATGAGAACACACATTCTTTCTATTGACTGTTCCTCAAATGTCAGTGCTGTTGTTAAAACAGTGGTTTAGGGTCCTGAACACTAAACTGACTGAGTAAAAGTAGTCATGAGTTTTTGTCCTACGTAACTTCTGTGTGTGATGCCACTTGCCATAATTTCTGTACTTCATTAAAATTGTTACTACAAGCACTCATATTAATAAATGAGGTATGACAGAAATAGGATTACCTCATTATGGTGATTGCTTCTATCTATTGAAAGGCATGAAATAAATAATAATCAGTCTTGTTATAGTTGGATTACTTATATTTTTAACTAATAAGTATATTCTTTCTTTTACTACTTTAGATACAAATAGTTGTATTATTGGGAGCATGCAGGTTAAGAATGAAAGCAAAAACTGCTGAAAACAAGAGATGCTGTTAGTCCAAAAAAAGGTCCTTGTATGTGAAAAAAGTGCCTTCCATCAGATTTCAGCATTCTTAAAACTACAGTAAATGACTAATGGCAAAAATAATGCAGGGATCTAAAATTCTTTTGCAGCATTTTTTGCCTCTTAGCAGGAAGAATATTTAGTGTACACTCTGCTCCCTTTGCTGAGCTGATGCACGAATTTTGCTGCTCTTTTCCTGCTTTATGTCAGCAGCTTCAGAACTTTATTTACATGTACAGGAAATGAAGATTCTTAATACTGAATGTTTGGTTTGGTTTGGTTTAATTGCAAAATGATGAATGATTAGAGAGAAATGTAATGCCAAAACATAAGATCTGGCTGTTCTGTTCACCTTTCGCGGGCTAGCTATTCTAAATATTGAGGTGTTCTACTGATCTCACAAAAAAGGTTTTACAATTAGGCTCCAAAGAGGCAAAACTCAAAACTTTCACCACAGATTCCTTCTGTAAAGGGCTTACAGTCTTTTTGTTTAGATAATGTAGAAAGGAAGAAGAACTAAAGAAAAAAAAATAGAAGGTGAGGGTCAATGCACCAGTAACTGTATGGCACTTTCACACTGGGTTGGTCCTTATAAAAATGTTAATAACTAGAGCCATGGTAAAAAATATTTTAAAATTTGAGTAATTACATCTTTTGCTTCTTACCGTCTATAATATTATCATCTAGCCTATCAACCTCATAAACATCATATGCATGACCATTCCTAGGATTTTTGCAGCAGATGTTGTAAATGATCTTTGATGAGACATAATATTCAAATAGTTGCTTAATTTTTTTTTCAAATGCTGTGTTATCTGTTGCCAAGGATATCAAGTAGTTATATGGCTGTATATTTCCACAGGAGAAAAGATCTGACTTGCAACACAATAACTGGTTTGATTATCTAGCAATGAGGAGGGAAAAAGACATATATTTGAGTGCCCTATTGTTAATGTTGATTGCTAATTGTTATAGCTACGATCTTGTCTTGCTTTATGTTGAACTTCTTAATTTTTTATTCAGGTTCCATTTTTTGGTCCACTCTTTGATGGTGCTATTGTGAATGGAAAAATTCTGCCTATTATGGTTCGTGCAACAGCTATAAATGCAAGCCGTGCATTGAAATCGTTAATCCCGTTATACCAAAACTTGTATCCTTTCACTCAAGTGGTTTCCAAGGCATATACATTCCCTTGCAATTCTACAGATATGATAGTCATGATTTTTTTTTTCAGATTAATATAGGGATTTTTTTTTTAAAGATGATGGTGCTTTTAGGGGATTTAAACCCATAGAAGGGCATTCAGATGAAGACCACCTTTTTTAATTAAATAAAGAATTGATCAAGTGATGAAAAATTGCCTGTTTCTAATGTTTTGTCACATGGACTTGTCATTTTTTGTTAACAAAATTATTTTAATGAGCATTTTGTGAGTAGTCTTTCTAAAATTGCAATATCATGATGTTAATAATCTTTCTTTCCTTAAGATATTAAGTATTTGTCCAGTATTAGTGTGACTTAGTTTTATTTTCTAGTTCCAAGAATGCTATTTTCCTTCAAGGTGAGAAGTTTATTAAACTTGCATCATACAGATTTTGTTATTCAGCTCAGAATACAAAGCTGATGTCAAAATCATGTTAGTGCCTTTGTAAGTGTGTCAGAAAAGGCTCTCTTTTCTGTTGTTGTTGTTGGAACTGAAATTGTATGTTTTGGAGGGGCTGCTCTTGGAAGAATAGATATATCAACCATAAATTTAAAAACATAAAGTAAGTCAGTCACTTATACCCCTTTCCTTACTTAAGATTGAGTTCTGTTAGTTAAATCAACAGGATAAAATCAACCTGTTAATTAAATCAACAAGAAATTTTTGAATTTCATAAACTGAAAGATACATTTAAATTTTAATCCAAAAGAATTCTGTGCTTAATTTCTAACCAAGCTGTAAATACTAGTACTTGTCATGTGATAGATTGTTGCTAAAATACTATTTTTTCTATGGCTGATACTTTCCATACTTTCTATGGTTAATACTTGCAGAGTTTTGGATTAGATATGATGAAATGGATTTACGGATGAATGATGGATGTGTTTTATGTGATCACATTAAGTGATGTTTGTGCCATTTCTGTAGATGACACATGTTGATTCATTGTATTTTCATGTTTGGAAAGGTCCAATCTTTCTGTCATTACTCAAGTAGCTTAGTCAAAGAATTTGAAATGTATCATCATCATCATCATCAGCCATCAAAAATGATGGTTTAGAGCATTATATTGATGTATAGCGATGAGCAATTGGAAAACAATTTGCTTTGAAATAGTAAACTTCCAGTACCAAAAAAAATCCACAGACTTGTATGTTTAAACTTCACAGAATATGAAAGGTTTATTGAATTCCTTGGACATAGCTTGCCAGCTCAATGTCTAGGAATTGGCCAGTTCCATGGAGTTGTGCACTGCATTTTTAATTCAGTTCTCCAAATTGTAATTTTTAATATGCATCAAAGCACAGCATGTCATTTATGACATAATGGGGCCTCCATTAAAATGCTGATATGTCTCCTAGTATGGTTAGCATGATGAGTGGAAAGCATTTGTGTGTTTGATTTTAGATAGCATTAGTTGGTGGGTTTCCTGTCATCACTTGTTAAGCTTATGAAGTACCAGTTGATTGGGCACTGATAGTAAAGTGGCTTTGTTAAGTCATCAGTGGAATTCTTTTTCCATCTGGCTTGGAGTATCTTATATTTACTCTTCAGTATAATAATTTAAAAATTAAAATGAGGTTGTGGGAAGTTCTTTAAAAGTTGTTTGCTTGGCGTGAAATTAGAAAAAACCTCTACAAACTTTCCTGGCTTAAGTTAGGCTTTGATGGAGTCAGTTGTGTCAGTGGAGAACAGCAAAAATTCAAAGTCTGGCCTAAGTCTCAGTGATATAAAAACCTCTTGATTAAAAATGCCATGGACATGCTTTTAGTGTTTAACCCATGGCCAGACTTGAGGTCAAGAAGGTATTTCCCTCATTCAAGAATGGCTAAAGAGTGGTGGATGTTTCCTGTAACGTGGACATGGTCTGTTGTCTAGGAACATTTGAAAGTTGAATCTAATTATGTTCCTGTGATAGTGGGGAGTTGAAGACTGTCTTTATTGTCTCCTGCTTTTTTTCCTCTGGGATATTTTAGCTATGACTGCAGCAGTTCACTTCTGGCTTCTAAGTTTGTAGTGGACTAAAAGCTATGGGGAACAGGCATATTTTATGGTCTGTGGTTAAATAACTTTTCTGGAGACACTACTGGAGTTAATGTCTCTTGTGGAAGGCAGACAGGATTCACTAATCAAGATGGCCTTTCCTTGTGTTGGAATATTGCAGGAGCAAAGAAAAAGGGGGCTCAGAATGATGAAAACAAAGGGAGGAAAAAGGAAGGTAAAAGGGAGGAAAAAGGGAGGAAAAAGGGAAAAAAGCTGTTTTTCAGAAAGTACACAAAATGGAAAAGTGAAGCTGATGATCAAGGATTCCTGCAAGTCCAGGACCAGTAACAGTGTCAGTGAAAGAGAATCCTGAAGTGATGTTCTTGAAACTGATCTTCACTTACTTACTTAGGAATCTCTAATATACTGAGCAGTGCTAGTTTATTAAGAATTTGGATGATGGTTAATAGATATCAAGTTGAATGTGGATGTCAAGGGCACAAGAGTACTTGAGATTTGTCAAACAAAACAGATGTCAGGCACTACATTTCTGTATTAGCCCTTCTTTTTACAGTAGTAAACGAGCAGAAATAGTTAATTTCAAAGTCAGAATGAGTGTATGGATATCTCTCTGCCTGCAGGTGTATGGTTTGTTTTCTGGTGCTGTGTAATACTTTGTGTTTTTTGACTTAGTAGGGAGTTAAAGATATATAGGTAGGCCTGTGCTTATCCATTTTTGAAGAATGTTTATAATATCACATTGTAGATCTTGTGGTGATGGATCACTATAAACTCTTAATTAAACTAAGACTGTGTTGATTTGCTTGTGTGTGGGATGGGGAAAAATTGGCAGAGTTTGGCCCTCCCACTTCCAAGGAGAGCTTATCTATCCTCCAAGATAGTGCATTTTCTAAGTGCAGACCTGACTGAAAATCAGCTATCATTTGTAATCAGCAGGGATATTCAGTGCTTTTCATGTAACCTGATTGCAACTTTTTCCTTAATGCGCTGGTCTGTTAATCATGGTGTGGCAGTGGTAGTATGTGTGAATGGTACAATAATGGTTGCATGGATACCAGAAATTCTGGTCATCTCCCTCTTATAGTCTTCTCCAACTGAGTATGTGTTGTACGGTCTGAAGTAGCTTCCTGAGACTGACATATTCTGTCAATCACTTTCCTCTTTCTGATGTTATTTTGACATTTCTGATAGGATACTTAGATAGCAAAACAATTTAGAGATTTGATTTGGTTGATGATTTTTAAAGGTTTTTATCTGCTCTGTGGTTTTATTCTTTGCTCAGAATACTATGTTTCCGTATTGTCATGTTCTAAGATTAAAGATTTACTAAATTTATCAGCAAACATTAGTCATGCATGGCAGGTGTCCTGCTTTATTTGAGTCTTGACACACTCGTTGCTGTAGCTGTCTGAAGACAATATGGCTATTTTGGGTGGAGTTTTTGCATTGATGTGTGGAATTCGCTTTAGTTTCTCCTTCAAGGATTCTCTGGTCTCCCAGTATTTTTTTGTTGCCTGGCTCTCTTGTATCAGTACCCCTTCAGGAGCAGGTGGCATTCATGCACAGAGAAGCAAGTGACAAACACAAAATACTTGTGGTGTCTTGCTAATGAAGCAGCAGTAACCCCCTCTCTGTCTCATAGCTGATGTGTTTCTTCTCAGTTCATTTGCCACTATCTTAAGAATTGCATGCTTATCTTCTGAGTATGCTCAGCCTGCACATATGCCAGGAAAACTTCTAACACTTGTAAATGCAGGCGTAATAATGTGACTAAATGTTGAGAACAATCGTTTTCACTGTGATGTAGAATAAGAAGGTAAATATTTAGGGATTGTTAAATACTCTTTATTTAGAAAATTGCATTGAAATTCATGATATGAAGAGTTTGAGATATATGAAGACATGGCTCATGTCTCAGGCCAAGCACTTTTTCACATTCTGAATTCAGAATCAACCATGTCTGGGTAATGGACCAATACTAACTATTTGGAACAGTAGAAAGTGTGGCTTCATATAAAATTTGATTTGAACTTCCTGAATAAAGAGCAGGTGTCAGCCAGATGCCAAGAGGTGCACCTTGACGTAGTAGGCACCTTCAGTGATCCAACTTTTTACAATTACTGCAACAAAGTGGGACAAATACTAGAAACCTTGTGGGAGTGAAATTGAAATTATGAAAAAATTAGTGTCACTTTTTTCATTGTACACAAATTCTGGAGTGTTGACAATTATTCCAAACTATCTGCACTTCAGATAGTGCATTTCAGACACTTTCTGTCTTACATAGTATTCCCCTGTTACAGATGCTGTCTAAGACACACAGTAAGAAGCTAAACACACAGTGAGAAGTTCTCTTTAACATATTTTAAATCTGAAATTTATAGGTATTTTAGAATACCTGGAATATTCATGACTATTTTGTCCTTATTCACCATAGCATAATTTTCACTTCTTTCTAATAATCTGCAAAGTCTTTGACCTAGTGCCAAAAACTGGCATTTCTTTTTGGAGATTTTTTTTTGGTCACACGAAACCAATTCATTTAAATAGCAAAAAATAATGCTGCTTTAATTATTCCATCTAAAAATGTTATAGAGTAAATCTTAATCTGAATGATTGGATAAATTAATATTTGTTATCAAAACTGAAAATTTTACATCCTCCTAACTTTCTTGATATCATATGACTAATCAGTTGGTACTTGATGTATTGTAGCTAATCTTTTTTTGACAGTTGTGTTCTAGAGAAAGGGAAGATATTAACCCCATATGGTATCTGACAAGGCAGTAACTTATTTATGAATAAAGTAATGTCTGTGAGTGGTTTGTTAAAATTTTGCTCTGTATTAGAAACTGATCACTCAAAAAAAGCTTTTTTTCTTGAGGTGATACTCAACTGCGCCAAGAAAGGGTTTTATTAGAACTGGTAATGTTGCTTGTTGTTGTTCTTGCTTGACCATCTCCTGCCTCAAGATGGAATTGCAGGCCATGGAAAAGTGAAGAAAGTGTTCTTTATTAATGACATACAGTGAGCAAAGAGTATTCTTCAGATTTCTGGCTATATTTGTTTCACTTAATTAAGAATATTTGTTGTATTTGAATTTTCAAACTAACTTGTGAAGGTTTTGAAGATTTCTCACTAGTACAGAAACTTAGAAGTTAAAACTGGATAGCACTGATTTTGGCCGTGCCAGTTTCCCTTTCTTCAGGAAGTTTTCTATCTTAAAGCTGCATGAGCATCTCCAAGGAAAAAAGTGAATAGAGTGGTACTGCATCAATGACAACTATGTATCAAATGGGAGAGGCATAAGGGATGCTCACTCTTGTAGTTTTGGTATAGTGAAAGGAATAATTCATTAAATTAAGATTACTCTTCTAGTATTTTCTGGTTTCGAATATTTTTCATATGCTATATGCCAAGAGTGTGGAAAGTTTCCTGTATTTCTGGCAATACTTTTTCGATACAGAACATTTAATAAGGTTTTAATATACCTGTAATTCATTTTTTTCTGTCATCACAGGTGAGAAGATACCAACATTAAAAATAATGCTTGATACACTTTTTTAAAACTACTATATTTTATATAAACAATAACAAATTTCAGAATTTCAGTGAATATTTATTCCATCTCTGATGTCTACTGTTGTAGCCTTATCTGATATGATTTCAAGTAAGAGACATGGATGAGTTCATCATATGACCCCTGCTGTTTTTTCCAGAAGAAAATACAGATTTCTGAAATCTGTTTTACTGTCTAGCAGTGAAAATTGTTTTTCTAGTTCAAGCAAGACTCATAAGGTACAGAATATGATGCTCAGTCTTTCCTGTGCTTTGAATTGCTCTGGGTATTCTCCCAGATCCTAGTTCTGCTGACAATTTATTTGGTATTTTAATAATTATAAATGTGAGTGATTAATTAAATGCCTGCATACTACAACATAACATGAAAAAACAGAAGATTTCCAACATGTATAGAAGTATATGATTGTTTTAATGGACTGTTCAGGTGTTTTGGTTTTAAGGAATCATGTAACAATTTCTCTGCCCATTATAAGAAACCTAAATGTAAGAAGAAAGTCTTGTATCTTTATATATCTCTATAGAGTTGTGTGTGTGTGTGTACGTCTCCTTGTAGGTATGCTATGACTGTAATAGCTATATCTTTACTTTTCCTCTGAAGTAATACATCAAATTAATGTATTTTCCTGTGATTTTACAAGTATTTTTGAACAAAAAGAGGCTGTTGTAAGGAAAATTGCTGGGAAAATACCAGAAAGATGTAATACCAGGTTACTTGTATGGCCATGAATGGCTAAAGTGCTCGGAATGACAAACCACTAACGTCAAAAAAGCAAAATGCACAGTTCATAAATAACTGCTGCATTTAAGAATGTTCATGTTCAAGATTAATGTTTTAATACATTATACAGAAAATTATTACAGTTTGAAATATCATATGTAAAGGAATTGGCACAATGGCAATGCAGTGCCATAGAATAATCTAAAATAACTTCTGTATGAATAACATCATGTTGAAGTTTGCCCAATTAAAAAAAAAAGGGCTAAATGAAAAAAGAGCTAAGATTCCAAAGCATAAATTGTGCTATTTATGTTCGTTAAGTATGGTTTGAAATCCTGTCTTAGGGACATCTTGCCTAACTATATATCTCATGCTGCTCAGTAAATGAGAAGAGTATTGATTGGCATATGCTGCTTAAATCGATCACCTTGACAGCCAGAATTACAGTAATCTGTCAGTATTAATGACTATCTTTCAAGCCTTGATACCTCTCCTTTGCTTGTTTCGTCTTGCCACAGTTCTGTTTGAAGTGCATTTTCTTGAAACCTCTGGTTTTGTCAGGGTAGGTACTTTTGTAGGGTTTTTTGTCCCCTGAGTCCAATTTATTGGCTTGATCATGCAATTAGAGTAAAAATGCAACACCAGGGAGCAAAATAGGCAGTGTCCTGAGTAACAATTGGACCTCAGAGGTAGTGCAAGCTTGTTCTCAGCCATCATTTATTAGTTACCTGTTGAAAGAATAGGATTGTTTTGCAATGAATAATTCCAAAGCATCACTTTAAATGCCTTTGATTTTAGCTACTAGAGACAACTGATTGAGCCAACATTTGTGATAGGCTTTTAAACTCTTGCCTTAGTGTTTGTCATATAGATACTTCAAATAACTGCTGGAGAATTACTTGCAGATGTGTGTACCAAGCTGCTGTGTTTGCTACATTTTCATTTAGTGAACATAATTTCACAAAATTTCACTTGGTTTTCATGTGTTTTTAATGTGAGGAGTAAGTTGAAGTGTGACATTGTCTTGTTGATCACAGCTCTTTGAGTGGTCCATCCATCAAATCCATGTCTCTTAAATTTAGAGACAAGGATATCATGTTGGACAGTGTCAGATGCTTTGCACAGATCGAGGTAGATGACATCAGTTGCTCTCGTCTCATGTACCAGTGCTGTAACACTGTTGTAGAAAGCCACCAAATTTGTGCATGATTTGTCCTTAGGACAGCCATGTTGGCTGTCTCAAATCACCACTTTATTTCCCTATGTGGCCTAGTATAGTTTCCAGATCCTTGCAGGCATTGAGGTGAAATTGCCTGGCCTGAAGCACATGTTAAAGGGGTACAGTTTAAGCGTATGGGTTTAATCATGCTGTTGTTATCACAAGACATCCACAACATATTTCAGTTAGCAGTACAGCTTTATTTATTAACTACTCTTCCCTAATGAAATGCATGAGACTCTCTTGAAAGTGGTAAAAACACAAAATAGCAAGTCAGCAAAACTGATTGACTCTAGTAATGTAGTTTTCTGCTATTAATTGCACTTGTAAAGACCTGAGTGCTTTGTTGATGTAGTAGACACTTATGGGGAGACTCAAATCTTTTTGTACTGTTTGGAAAAATATATTCTAGATTCTTTTACTTCTATGTTCTTTCATTAATATTATTTACCTATCTGAAGGAGAAATATTGGTTCTACTGATTTCTCAACAAAATATGGGTAGGCTTATGCCAGTGACATTCTGTTTTAGAATAGAAGGAGGACAGTGAGCTCTCCTGAAAAGCAGTGACCTGCATTATCAGCTTCCTAGAACTTCTGAGTCTGGATATGTCAGTACAGATCCCTTGAGGGAAGGGAATTTTTCTTCTTATATGTTTAAAAATAAACGTATTTTAAAGGGAGGAAATTTTTGTATGTTGTAAGCTGAAAGTTAGTAGTGGAATCACTCTTTCATTATAAAATGGGGTTTTGAAGTCTATAAATTGCTTAAAAAAATTGCAGGGAGAGGGCTATGAGTCCTTAAACTGGAATGAAAAAGGTAAACTAATCCAATGTTACACAGAGTTAATTGCCTTGTGTGTAACACAAAGTGACAGGTTTTTTGTTAATACCTACTTAACCTTATTAATTAATTAAACATTTTGGGTAACAAAAGCCCTTTGTTAAAATGTTAAGACTCTTGCCCCCTTAAGGTGTTAAAATCCATACAGATTTCTTTGATAACTCTCAGGAGTCTGTGAATAAAAGCCTGGAAGATTAAACAATTTTTCCTGACATTTCTGAGATGTAAAGAAAGAAATGTTTTTAAACTATTTAAGCCCTGGTTTTACATTGCAAAAAAAACAGCATCGTGTATTGATTTAATCCTTTTCTTAAATTCGCCCTCATAACAAATAAGGGATGTGCAAACAACTTACAAGCTTTGTGTGTTAAAACATGAAAAACCATGTATATATAAAAATAAGTATGTGGCATTCCATATGTTTGATTCTGACATTTAAATTGGTGGGAAATGTGGGGGATTATTTATAACAACCAAAACTGGCAAAATCGTAATGGTTGTGGATAGAGTGATGTTTTTGGGTGAATTGAATAAGATATCAGCAAACTGTTTCTGCATCATTCTGCATATGGTAATCAAAACAGTTGGGGCATGCTTTCCAGTGCCAACAGAGGGATTAGAAGATCATAGGTACCAAAAAAAAAAAATAGATTAATAGAAATTAGCACATTGGTTGACTTTGTCCTCCTACAGGTCTGTATTTCAGTTACTGAAAAAGAGCTTTTATATAATACCTGGCAGTATGTGGAAATAGCTAGCTGGAGATGGAATGTACTTCATGTAAAAATATTCCGCAGGGTCAAAATTATAACAAAAAAGATTATAGTTTATTCTGTATGTACCACATAGTAGAAAAATGAAATAAGCTAACGTAGAGCAAGGATTAAAAGTTAGTGTTACAGTAATTGGAGTTACCATATGGCAGTCCGAAGAACATGAGTCCTAATCATAGCCTGGCCAATCAAATTAATCTCAATATACTTTCTAGACATTGAGAAAATGGTTTAATTGCCAATTAACTACACCTGAATAAATCCATGGGTCACAAATACATCTATCTCCTTCTGAATGCTTCTCCTCCCAAACACAGAAGAATGCATGCTATTAGAAAATCGTTTAATTTCAGCTTGCTAAACCATAGTTACCATCCATCTGTTCATGCCAATTGTGGAAAAAGGTCAGTTTTCAGCAAAGCCATGCATTTCACAGAAGGTATGTGAAGTGAAATTTCACAGGGGACATGATGGATCCTGATTCCTAGTGATAAACCTTAGGGGCCAGCAGGGTTGGCATATGGTTCAGCATGATATGAAGGCTTGGGTTCCCTGGCTTCACTTCTTTGGCGTGGAACTGATAAAACCTGGCTCTTAAGTATTGTTTCACTGGACACCAATCATGGGCAGCAGGAACTGCCCACTTAACTCTCTGTGGGAAGGAAGCCCAGGCTGTGTTCACAATAGTACCATTGTAGTGCTGCAGACTGTTCTCAACAGCTTGACAGCTTTAGGGAGGAGCGCGAAGGGGCTGCTTTGCTAATTGCTGTTCAAAATATAAAAAGAGTGAAATAATTGAAAATTCATATTTGTTTTCTTCATTTAAATAGAAGCCTGACTTCGAGTTTTTAAGGTCATTCTTAAAATTGACTTTACTGCCCCCCAAAGAGGCTTATAAGTAGATTATCTGCAGCTGGTACTGCAGCAACCCAAGGTAAAGAGAAAACATTCTCATCAACTATAAATTTTTTAAAAGGTAGTTGTAAAGTTCATTAAAGTACAGATTGGAATTAATGACAGAATTTCTTATTAGAGAACTTTCCTTTGTTACTAGTAGTGTGGAATGGCAAATGAACACATACCTGCATGTGCAGTCTTTTTACTGGACAGTATTTAATATTAATATAATTTTTATTTGTGTAATTTTGCAGTTTGGAGTGATTTCTTCATTAAAAGGCATTTGCTGTTTTTCTCATCAATTAATGTCTATATATGCAGAGAAGGTATTTGAAGTAGAAATTTTAATACTTGAATGTATGAAAACAGTGAGCTTAAGCATTCATGCTAATACCAGAGAGCAGAGAACTAGTTTTGCTTCTGTATTCTTTACACCTATCAGCCTTAAACTGATGTAATGCCAGATGTCAGAATGAGGATGAATCCCTCTCCCAGCACCAGGAGTTAGTTTGTGGGGTTGCAGTTCCCCTCTGCCCTGTAGTATTCCATGTTTATTGTGGTCATCACTTCAACCAACACCTTAACTTCTTTGGTGGTTGGTATGTTTCGTACAACAGCTTTAATGAACTTCAGTCCCATGGCCGGTGGCCCTGCGCCTCCCCTGCTGCCTCCTGCAAACCCCCAGCTGCCAGGTGAGCGCTTCTGTCTGACCGCAGGAGCAGCGCTCTGTCACTCCAGAGAGAGCCTGAAGCAGTGGCAGCTGTAATGGGCTTCAAAACAATTAGCACAACATACCTTATAGATTCATTGATTCCCATCTTGGATACATTATTAAGACAAATCCTCCCTGTATGTTGGAGTGGGAATTCTTTCTGCATATGGGCTGTTTTCTTCACTGTTTTCTTCACTATTTTGTTTTCATGTCCACAGCCTGTTACTAAAACATGGATGAGTGCAGTATTTTTAAATACTGTCATTATTCTTATGACCACCCAGCCAGAGTTGTAGTGCTGAGGTATTCATCCTTCTCGTCGTGCTAGCCATTTGATTGGACTTTTTAACTTCATGCTAAAATGCAGTTCAGGGTTTGTAGAACCAGCAATACACTATAAATGGTACCAAAACTGACACTTTCTGCTATATGTTTGTATTAGTATGCTCCTGCTATATTTCAAACAGATAATTCATTGAATGGCCTATCTTCCTCTTACTGCAGAGTAGATTATATTTAAGTCAAGATTAATGGACAGATTCTGATGTTAAAACCCAGTCTCTGAGTCTGTTGTTCCCTAGAGGCATATAGTGCATTAGTTTAAGCCAATGTGCTGTTTATCATAGATACTCTGACACTGTCTTAAATGACAGTTTACTGTACTTTGTAGCTGCTTACTCTGGTAATAAAATCACTATATTGTGTTCTTGATAATTACAATATTAAATAGAAACTTAATTGGATTACTGCACATTTAGATACAGATAGTTCTTAAGTAATTGTCCACTGTAAAATTTCTGATACTCTTTTTTTTTTCTCTCATGCAGTGTATTCTGTTGGAGTGTAAGCTTAATATGTAGTTCAGTCACATTAGATGAAAAAGTGCTGAAAAGACATCTGCAGTGGGATTTTTTAGTGCAAAGGGGTATCTTTTATCATACAGGTTTTCACTTGAACCTTTGTTGGTTTTTAAATCCTTCCATAAGATGTTCCTGTTTACCAAAGTCGTTAAAGTAAAATAACATCTGGGTTCTACAGAGTTGAAGAATTTGATAAGTAGTCTTAATTCAGATCTTTTTTCCCTTATTTTGAAAAGTCAGAGCATAGTTTTTGTCATTTTTGCTGCCTAAGCAGATGAACAGAATTAGAATTAATTCAGTAAATAGTTGTTTTTATATTATTATCTTAAAAAGAACCCCAACTTTTTATATAATTAGTTTTTAATAGAGTTTATATTCTAAAGAATATACTGAAATCAAAATTTATTTTAAGTTCAGTTCACTTGCACTTTAATTCTACATATCTTTATAAGCCTTCTCTAAAGGACCTTTGTATAGAGTGGTTACATTTTTCATTTCATAATTGAGTGTTTTAAGTGGTTAAGCGTAGTCCAAATTTTATCCAATTCCAGCTTGTGTTAATGGTGCTCCACTCACACTGCCTTAGCACCTGTTATGGATTTTGAGTCATCTGGCAGCCCGTGGGACTTAGATAAAGAAGTACCAGGTGTCCTGCCTGTCTCTTAATTGAGACGCAATGTAAACAATATAGACTTGGCAATATGGTTATAGAAATGGATTAAAGCCCAGCTTTGTCTGCACTGATGAATCACAGCTTTTTCTTCCTAGAAGATGTTATAAACCACTGATGAATTTAGAGAGCTGTAGGATTTTGTGGAACAACATAAAAGTAAACAACACATCAAGGATTTTCCTAGAAGGACAGTTTTGCAGAGGGTTAAATGTGTTGAGTTTTTTAATGAAAATGTAAGCATCGGTTAGAATTTCTTGCAGTAATTTAGCAATTTTGAAACTGCCCACACTGTAAAAATTAAAATTCTTACATAAATTCAAATAAAGTCAATGCCTTTCAGTATGTAGTGTGTTGGTAAACAGGCAGAAAACAATACCATTTACGTGGAAACATTCAATGGCTGCAATTTTATCTCGCCTACACTTACATTGCAGGACTTTTAACCATATAACCATGGTGCAGATATAAAGTAAATTATCTCCTTTAACTCTAAGATAAGTAATCTTAAATAAAAAAACTCCTCCAAATGGCAAAAGTACCTGGTAACACTTAATTTATCACAGATTTATTTAATTGTTTAATAGTATAAAAACTTAAAAGTAATTTTCATTATATTTATTCAAAGAATGATGCAACTATGTTTTGGAAACAAATTGCAATATCTGGAATGATGGAATTAGTTTGTATAAATGTATCTATTATATATTCCCTTATTTTCTTCATGAAGAAATATACCGCAGAAATTGCCTCAAAAGCCATTTGTAGTTACAGCTTGAGCTGAAAAGGAATGTCAGTAAATAGGTTAGATAATACATTTTGGGCTTGCTTAAATTCTACAGTCTTGCTCGGTTACTTGTTTTTCATATACACTCTCATTTTATTAGTGAGATCTCTACATTAATTAGTAGATTGTAACATACACATTACTTATTAAAATTATTGATTTTGGATAATTAAGACAGCCCCTTCTGCAGTTTTAAAATGTTTTCACCAAATGCAACATACAAGTTTACTTTTGAAATACATTTTTCCTTTCTCTGAGGTCTATGTTCTATTTTTATGAGTAGGAAAATATATTGTTACATTTTATTGCAGAAGAGCTATCTTGAAAAAGTGGTTCAGTAGGAAAAAATCACCTTAAAAGACTATAAAATTTTTAATTCTTTGACCTGCTTAGTAGTGTCAAGCATAGTATTTTTTTTTTCTCTTTCACCTAAATAACTTTCATGAGATATGAGGAGAATGAACTGAATTCTGCCTTATGAATCATTGGTACTGTGGCCAAGTCCAGTTGTATGTGCAGAAGCTTCATTCATTTACAGCATAGCTGTGTAAACAGATGCACCTAGCTAAATATTTATTTGCCATTTTCAATATTGACAGTATTTAAGAAACACAAAAGAACCCAGACAGACTTTGAGATATCAAGGTGACTTGAGTCAACAGAAGATGCAGCTGGAAGAGAAAAACTCTCTTTATTTGTATACTGTGCGAACTAGGTGTGGAAGTGACTGAAATGCAATAAATAGGGAACACCATGATACCACTTCTACAGAGTCACTTTTCAGAATATAAGAGAACTTTAACTATTCCTCCCAGTTGATGCTGATCACCCACCTACATACAAAACGCTGCTACTTGCAGGGCTTCCAGCACTGGATCAATAGCAGCCCGACTTACATCCTTACCCTCTAAGAGCCAACAAAGACTACAAATTGCTGTGACTCTGTATGAGTTCAGCTGGTTTGGCAACCACTGCACAGTCTCTTCTTTTAGAGTGAGATTTCCCAGAAAAAAATTCCATTTCTGTGATGTGTGTGGGTTTTGTCTCATCTTCCTGTAGAAGTCAAATTTTGCTGAGACTAAGTTTTCCTTCAGCTTAAAACCTTGATCCTAACCTGCACTTGTTATCTTCATAGGGGAGCCCATTATCCTTTCACACTTTGATCTAAGGAACTGAAATTTGCTAGGAAAAATGTGCCAAATAAAATCAATTCTTTCATCATTTTAAGTACCTCAAACTGTATAAATTAATTCTGTGGGGTTTGCACAGCTTTTCAGGCCAGAGAGCAAAAAAGTTAAAATCTCCTACTAAAATACGCTCTTCACTGTTTCTTTTTTTTACTTTGGTCCCTAATATCCTAGGAGCATTTTTGTATGTTGACAATACTACAGATTTTGGGGTTTTTTTCCTATTAAAAATGATGCGTGCTTCTGAATTTGCTGAGGGGGAAAATGTAGTAGACAAGAGAGTTCCTTCTTATATGGCTTTTCTTAAAATGTTGTTAATCTCTTTTATGTAAATTGTGTATATGTGCAATTAAAAACCTCTTGCAATTGTCCATTGATCCTACAAGAAAGTATCTCTGGTGTAGGATTTTCATTTTCCAGATAAGGATGGAGCACCAGTTCAGTTTCTGCTTGTCTTAAATTATTTTCCAAATGCCGGGCTAACAAAGTCATACTCTCCACAATCATATCAATATATATTGACTTCTTAGATGATTTTGCTAACAGTTGGAACTGCCAGGGATGCAGCTGTACATGTATTTCTGAGAGGAGTTTGTAATTTAAGCTGAAAAAAATCCATCTTGCTATTTAGAAATGCATGTAATTTGTTCAAATAGATGGCTAGAAAAAGTTTTAGCTTAGATTCTGCATAAAGAGTCTGCAAGAGGTAGATGTATTTTGCCATAGGAATCTAAAGGTTGGAAGTGATACAATCATCAGAGATGGAGAGCTATTGGGTGAAGACATGAAATTATGTTTTTCAGAAAGATTGGGCATAAGTCAGTGAACTGACAGCCAGACTTTCAGTGCTTGTTCCCAAGTGCAAATCAACATGTCTAATAGTGGAAAGTACAGTATTTTCAAATAATAGATCTTTTTAGATAATTATTAATAGAAATAATTACAAATTTGGAGAGTAAGTAAAAGGGATCATAATGTAAATTGCATATTAGCTGGAGTGACTACCACCTGAGTGACCTATAAAGATATGATTCCTGATATTTTCTGGTACTGATTCTATTTTTCAGAACAGGTTCTTCTGAAAAAGTATAATGAAGTTATTCAATTTTTTGTTATGTTTTTTGCAGTTTTGCATCTGCAAGTTTTTAGCTGACACATTTGGGCGAGTGCCTGCATAATTAATGTATATTGTACATTTTTGTTCACTCTGTTTTGTTCCAGTTAGCATCTTCTTCAGAAGCAAAAGCCCACAATACTGTTGTTTAAGTGTTTTGTCACTATCTGTGCCAGTCTTTCTCCATTGGGTTGTCTGTGCATCCTTCCCATTCCATCTTAATTGCTGATGCCAGTGGCAACAACCACTTGAAGTAAGAATACAGCTTGCATTGCTCTATTATTACTAGCCATTGAGTTTGTGTGTGCCACTCAATCTGTAAATGCTAATAAGTCTTTCCTAGAGAGCAGTGTTTTAAAGAAATAAATGTCTAGCCTATTAGAAGTAATGTAGAAATTAGCTATCGTGGTTTATGGTCACTCCTGCAGACAGTTGCATTCAAATACAGTGTAGAACTAGATTATCTCATCCTGAAAAGCATATGGAATTGGTGTTTCAAAATTACTAGGATGTTCTCAAAATATAAATTATTAGAAGATAAAAGTATCTCATCTGTGTAGTCTCTAATACAGAAAGAGAGTTCTTCTGAGGAGAGTGTGTAATTTCTTAGTGTGGAATAGAGCAAGCTCTGGACTTGGCATTTGCCTCAAATTTTTTTGTTTTTCAGGTGGGTTATGTTTTTAATAAGCTGCAGATGGTTTTGTGGATTGTTAGGATGAGCAGCAACCCAGCTATCTGAATTACTTTTCTGTGGGTGTGCATTTGAATTAGACTTCTAGAACCAATATAAACATATCCTCTTCACTGTGTAACAAAAACATCATTATCATCCTCAGTCAGCATCTATCTCGAGACTTCTGTATTTGGTTAGGAGATTGTACCAAGACTAGAGAAAAAGAATGTCCTTGTCATGTTCAAAGCAGTAACTTTCCTTCATTTTGCCTTATTTGTGTATAAGCTTTGGATATAATAGGATAAACTAAAAGGTTTCCTTTAGAGACCTCTGAATGTAGAGCATTTTAAAAGCAAGTAGGTGTCTCTACCCTACTTTTTCATGAAACATTTTACCCATTCAAGCAGACTTTTAAAAACAGCTTGTTTTGATAGCAGCCTGTTCTCCTGTGGGCCTTCAGCCTTTGCTTCCTGGCAGCACCTTTGGTGCGAAAAGAGAGTGATCAATTGGGAGACTATCAGTGCCAGCATGCATAGAGTGATAAGTTAACACACCACTGGGAATTTCTAGGGCCCACCAAGATACTTCACTTCTAATGTGCTAACAAGCTCATTTTTCTACCTCTTGCCTCTTCAGTTATTTTTTTTTTCTCAGAAGAGCTTAGAAGTTGAGTGCATCAGGCATAATGAAAAGCACTGTAGGAGGGAGAAGCAATAACCCCATTTTTCCCTTTTCAGCCAAATAGAAAATTAGTTTCTGGTAATACACAAAGGCCAGTATTTTTTGTGCAAGGGGCACTGCTGTGAATCAAAGGACTCTATTAACTGCAGAAAATTCAGCAGCTGTGAATCTCCCCCAATGAAAAAAAAAGTGCTTTTCAACAAGTTGTGAGATACGTAGTGTTATTTAGACTTCAACCATCAGTTTCATCCTCTACCACTCATACATAGCCTCTTAAAAACTGTGCTATATTACTGTCCTCTGTTCAGGCTCAATACTGTGTTTATCCCCCAACCTAAGAATCATTACAATGGGAGATTTTTATATTTTCTCTTGTCCCAGTACTTCTGTTATAGCTTCCCCAAACTGAGGCTTCTGCTGTGATTCAGCTGTCTCTGGTGTCGGAAAGAATTCAGAGCACAGATTTTGGAGGGAAAACTGTTTGCCAGTTTCACTATGTAACCAAGTTATGGCCTAAGGAAATATGATAAAAATAATTTTATTCACTGAAACTTGTTTCTAGATAATATATTCTCTATATTTTTTAATATTTAGATAGACTGTAAAATCTACAGTAAATATTGTACAGAAAAAAAGACAGAAAAATTGTGTAGGAAAAGTTCTGTAATTGTAGAAATGTAGTTTTGTAAGATAATATGAAGACTATTGTTTCCAACTTTCATTGGGTGTTGGGACTTTTATTGCTTATAACTGAAAATAGTATCATTATTTATTTTAAATGTTATCACTAGTAATTAAAAATGCTTATCACGTGTAATGTAGTTTTTATGTTTGGATTGCTGAAAAATTATGTGCAATGTATTATCTTCATTTCACAGGTGGTGAAATTGAGTCAGAAAGATAGTTTCCTCCCTGTCCCTGATTCCCCCAAAAAGAGCAGCAGACCTGAAATCAGACCCCAGAGTTTTAAAGAAACCTGTTTTGAGTGCATTCCTCCACAGCATGCTGATTTATTTGGGGTATTCTTTTGGAAAACAGAACTATGTAAGGAGAAAATTGCCCCACTATCTGCAAATAAAATACGGAGGAAAAAAAAAAAAGTGGGCACAAGTGTAAACATCAGGGAAAATTGATGGTCATTCTCTGTTTGTGTAAGATAACTGGAGAAGGTTTCCCTCATTCAATATAGTGAGTCCAGGTGGAGGACTCTGAAAGTTGTGTGAGAAAAGGTTAACTGATTTCTCAGTTCAGCAACTATACAACATGAAGTCAGCGTGGTAGTTTTTCTTGATAATTGTATGTTGCTGCCTGCTGCTCTACATTTTGACAGCCATTTCCATAGTTGCTTTCATGAGCAGCAGAAATATTCTCTCTTTTTCTCGCTCTCTCTGTGCTAACAGCACAATCGGGCCTGCTGGAACAAGAAGCCTGGAGAGGGTTCTTCAAAAACAACAACACTTCAAGATACCAGTCTCTTGTCAGTAATATTAGAGGGGGAGAATGCAGGGAAAAAGAAGAAGTACAGTATTTTACTGTCAGTGCCCTGCCAACACCCTGTTAACCAGTATTTAAGGGTCCTGTGGATTCTTTGTAGATATTCTTGTTTGTTTTAATGATGTAATTGAAAAGGTGTTTTCCCAGTACTGAAATTTCACTATATTTGTCTTAAATGTGCATGTGTTTAGGTATTGTGAAAGCAGTTTATTATGGAAAAGTGCAAAGTCATTTGTTTTGTTAATGCTAAGGTATGTTACATGCTACACCTCCTGAAAACTTAAATGTTTTTATATTTAATTATGAGCAGAATACAGGCAAATTAGTTACTTAAGAGAGTACGTCAGTTGTTGCTGTTGGTAAACAATTTCATGAAGTTCTGCATCAGACATGAAAAGAATACAGTTGAACCGTAAGGTTTACATTAATCATGTTTATCTTATACTTAATAATATATCAATGCATCAGACAATATCACAGTCAAATAAAGAATTAAAAATAAGTGCGTACAGTCACTGAAATACATTATATATATTTAACAAAAACAAGAATTCTGATTCACTAGTCACTGATATTTAGTATTTACAGTACATGATGTAAATTCATCCTTAATTCTTGGCTAACTCAGTTATGAGGAGAGAGCACGATACCTGCAAACAATTGTTCAACATCATCTAGAACCTACAACATTTGAAGATTTTGCTGCTCAGGTTTTCTGTCCAGCACCTTATCAACATTTGCCCTCAGAGACGGGTAAGAAGTAACAAATAGTTCTTACAAAATCTTACTTGAAATGCAGTATCCTTACTTATAAAGACTAAAAATTCACACCTTTGCACATCATGGAGAGTTATCATTAATCAGAAAGAACCATACAGGCTTGAGAACATGGGCAAAGTTGACTTTAAATTTTTATTCTGTCTTCTGGCATCATGAGCCAATGCCTGGCATTAAGATTTGGCAAGATGCTTTAATATAGCAACCAGACCCACGATTTTTACAGCAAAATTTATCACAATCCCCTGTGTAAAGTCTGCTTGGAAACATTGGTACTGTCATCTAGGCTAGTTCAGGTAGAAACATTTTTAAGTGCACCTTCCTCATAAGAAAGTTTCAAGGCTCGCTACATGTTTAGTATGTAAAGTTTTAAACTGAAAATCTGAACCTCGCAATCTTAATTTTGTTCCCAGGTTATTAGTCACAAAGTTGGTTTTAGGGTAATTTTTACTTTTCAGTAAAATACCTGTTTTATAAGAGGATACTGCATTTTTTGTTACTAATAAGAAAATCAGTAAAAGAAAATGAGTAACTCAAGGCCTTCCTGTTCTGACATTTCTTGAACTCCTTATGATTATTTCATTATTTTATTTCCCCTCTTTTTAGATCATTAAATATCAGTTCTGTTTATCTGAAGGTAAGACAAAGTGTCCAAAAAACCCCTTTGTTCCTCTTACTTTTACTAGAGCACTAAGCTTGTAACCAAATTGTATGCAAACTTTCCTTGTTGCCCTTGTTCACACTAAAAAGAATTTCACACTGATTGAGAAATGACCACTACATCTTCTAAAAGTTTTAGTCTTTTACTAACCTCAGGTCTGCATGAAGCACTAACACTGGTTCTGGGATTAAGGTAACTAATGATAGAGACAGTTGTTGAATGAGTAACACTTTATTGTGTTGACCTTTGTTTCTCAGCATGACTAAGTAGTACTGGATGGCAGTGGTGTGTTTTGTTCCCTGTACTGTCTTTCATTGATGTTGTAAGACATTCTGCAGTGATAACCTAGGAGAGATGGAGAAGAAGAATGTGCAACACTTGAAATCCCCTGTTCAGAAAAACCTTATTTAATGATAATCAAAGTGCTTCCATGGAAAAACTGTAAATCTAAATGAAATAAATTTTGTAAGAATAGTTTGGCAAGTTGTTATCTGAAAATTTGTTTCTCAATTCCACAATATATGCAGAAATCAATTCTGAATTATACAAGAATTATGGTAAGACTACAGAAATAATGACTAAGAGATGTTAAAATGTTGAGGCTCCTTTACTTTAAAATACAAACTATAACTAGAAATTAGGTACAGTTTCAAAGTATAATAAGTGGTATAATTATGCTAGTGGAAATAGTTGAGACTAAAGGTAAACAAAATTAAAAGTAAGTAATTTAATTAAAGCAGTATAAAAGTTAGTAACATAATTTAAAGTATGAAAACATTGGAATAGGAAAATTCTGTAACTAGAAACACTGAAAACAAACAAACATTAAAAACAATAACCAGGGATACCAGTCCTTGCCTTGCTTTCCTATCAAGGGTCCTAGTGAATATTCAGCACCAGACATTTTTGTATGGTTAGTATATATTCTATATTCTAGTGCACTTGTTGAAGTTCTGCCTATTCCTTTTCAGAAGTCTCATTCCAAGTCAAGTCATTCTGCCCTCTTCCTCTTAATTAATTCTTTCAGGGTGAAGCAAAGCTGCTTTTCTGTGCTACAGAGTAGCATTTCTCTACAGTTCCCATTTCTGTATTTTAAAATTGGTATTCTCTAGCATGATCTGAAATGAAGTTATGATTTTTTAGAAACTTGATTTTAACTTAACCTTTCTATCAAAGTTAAAAATTTCCTGTCGGAATCTCATTAATAGGAGCTTGTGATGTGTTTCACATCTGCACATATGCATGTGTGTGTCTGCATACCACAAAACACGATGTCCCTTCCTGGCAGCCACATTCTTCTGGACTTTGCATTGTGCAGTGGAAGTGACCAAGACATCAGTGTCAGGAGCAGCCAGCAGCTTCCTAGGACAGACATGCAGCACAGTGTGACCCAGCATCAGAGTCAATCAACCTGGCCCCACATGTGCCTGACTGTGCTTGCATTGCAGCCAAGGGAAGCTGGGGATGCTCTGGCAGTCCTGCTTGCAGCCTGATCCCTGTTCCGTCTAGGGCTCCTGGAACTCTCATACTCAGCTCCAGGACAGAGTGCCTGGAGTAGCACCGAACCATCTGCCTCCAAGCTGACTCTGGAGGACACAAATTCTAAAGCCTGAGGCGGGTATAAAGTAACACTGCAGTCGCCTGCCAGAAAGGTTCCCCCAGGGCTTGGAGTTAGCCTGGAAACCACTGGTTTCCAGTTCTAGCAGAGGCAGACCTGTGAGCTACATTGCTGCAGATGACCCAAATTTCTGATGGACTGTGATCCCAAGGAAGAGTTCACCAGCAGTGCTATTGAAGAAACAGATACCCCTAAATTTCCAGGGCCCCTGCAACAGGTGAATTTCTTAAAATAGGTACAGAGCACTGAACTGTGCCAGGATTACGCACAGGAGTGGTGCTGGAGTCCTGCCTGGGAATGCACATGCATTCACAAAATCACAGAACGTGTAGNGACCCAAATTTCTGATGGACTGTGATCCCAAGGAAGAGTTCACCAGCAGTGCTATTGAAGAAACAGATACCCCTAAATTTCCAGGGCCCCTGCAACAGGTGAATTTCTTAAAATAGGTACAGAGCACTGAACTGTGCCAGGATTACGCACAGGAGTGGTGCTGGAGTCCTGCCTGGGAATGCACATGCATTCACAAAATCACAGAACGTGTAGGTTGGAAGAGACCTTCAAGATCATCGAGTCCAACCCAGCCCTAACACCTCAACTAGATCATGGTATCAAGTGCCACATCCAGTCTCTTTTTAAACACATCCAGGGATGGTGACTCCACCACCTCCCCGGGCAGACTATTCCAGTATTTAATCACTCTTTCAGTGAAAAACTTCTTCCTAATATCCAACCTGTATTTCCCCTGACACAGCTTAAGACTGTGTCCTCTCGTTCTGTCAGTTGCTGCCTGGAGAAAGAGACCAACCCCCAGCTGTCTACAACCACCCATCAGGAAGTTATAGAGAGTGAGAAGCTCACCTCTGAGTCTCCTTTTCTCCAGACTAAACAACCCCAGCTCCCTCAGTCGTTCTTCATATGG
>VXBB01021198.1:1326622-1339437 GCA_013399915.1 Illadopsis cleaveri
TCTTTTTACTCCTGAGTTTATCCAAAACCTCCTTGCTTATCCAGGCTGGGCGTTTGCCTCGTCAGCTACTCTTTCGGCACATAGGGACAGTCTGTTCTTGTGCCCTCAAAAACTCTGTTTTGAAGAACACCCAGCTTTCCTGAACTCCTTTGTCTTTAAGGCATGCTTCCCAAGGTATTCCCTGAATAAGTCTCCTAAATAGGCCAAAGTCCGCCCTCTGGAAGTCCAATGTAAGAGTCTTATTGATATATCTCCTGATTTCACCAATTATCGAGAACTCTATAATTTCATGATCACTCTATTCATAAACCTCAAGATAATTCAGACAAAACCTTGCAAGCTCCCAGCCAGATCTGTCCATGTCATCTGAAAATTTCTAACCAGCTTCTAAGATTACATCACATTTTTTAAATACTAAATATTTCATTTCTGTATGGGACTTCTTTTAATAAAAAATGATTGACCAGAAGAGACTAAGAAAAAACCCCACATTTTAGATATTATAGACTTAATTCTTCAACTGAATCATGATCTCCATGATTATAACTTCTGAATGTGTTTAAGTTTATAAAATACTCTATGCATTTTTTCATCTAAGAGAGATTTTAGAAACTATGAGGCTGCTACAGCCCATCACCAGGTGTTACCATTTTGTTGTTGTGATCCCGTTGGCTTTTTTTTGTTTAAGTTATGAGAATCAGAGCAAATAGAGAACATGCCATTCAGTAACAAACTGTATTTTCTTAGACTTATTTTATCAAAGGCTCAGACATCAGCAAAAGCTGTTTCCTTTTTTATTGTGACTGCTCTTCAGTGTAATGTGATTGTGACAGCTGCTGTTTTATCTAGAAGCTTAGTTTGCCCTGTCAAAATATCTGACAAGTCCACCTTCCCATGTGTAGGAACCTGACTAGTGTAGTGAATGTGTACATTTAAAGAAATTGAGATTTACCTGTACTTAATCACAGAATGCAATTCAGTTGCCTCTGTGTTTTTTACCTTGTGCTGTTTCTGTTAAATTGAGTAACTGCAAATACTCTGCTAAATAGAGTAACTCGTCCTATGCAGATATTGAGTGAACTAGATCTCTGTGACACCAGAATAGGTTGAGGGATCTGTCAATGATAAGCTCAATTATATTGAAGGCCATATTGACCTCATGATGCTAAGATTCTGATCTTTAAATTGTACTCATGTCTTGGGTTAGTTTTTTCTGTCTTCTTTTGTTCCCTTTCTTCCTACTAAGACGAGTACCTTATTACAGTAAATTTCTAAAGAAGAGGCCCCTCTACATTCATCATAGTATATTCCTTGTGACAAAAGCATCAGGCTTTTTGGTTCCAACAATCATTCCTGCATTTTCAAGCCTGAATTCAGAACAGTTCTGCTGCCTCACTCCCAGAGTAAGTGGGGTTGCCACCATACAGTCAGGGAATCAGGGGAAGGTAGACATAATGATGCTTCAGCCTTGCACAATTAAAAATCAAGTTCAGCAGCTTATATTTTCTTCTGCTGCTTCCTTGGTGTGAAACATTGAAACTAATAATCTTCTTGGCCCTGTACCACCCCTTCACAGATGAGAATGATGGTGCTTCAGTCACTGTAGAAGGATCTGAGTCACACTTGGTAGTGGTGATTTGTGATTGGAAGTGAAGCTGAAATACAGAAGTGAGCAGTCTATGTCTGGCAGGGCTGGAAGAATTTCTCATTATCCTTTCTCCAGTCCAAACTTAGGACTCTTTTTTTATTCCAAATCAGAGCAAAACCTCAAAACTTGGTGACATTTTCCAAAGAATTCATATTGGAATGGCTGAAGCTGAAACCTTAGGCATTTCTGAACTATTGTCCTAAAGTCAACCACTTGGGTGAAGGTACACTCAGCACTTTGAGATGGTAAATTCAGTGTGGACTGCTAGAAATCCAAACAGATCAACTATCTACATTTAATGAAATGAGTCTGCTGAAAAAAATAGTATGATTGTTCAATTAAAAAGCATCCCATGCATACAAACAAGGGGGCAAAATTAAATTTTAATCATGACATTTCATAGGTTTTTTTAATTTTTGACTTTATTTTATTGTGACATTTGCCTTGTGTAATTATTTCCATTTTTGTTTTAAAGTATAGGGCAAAACAGAATTTCTATAACACTGATTAACAGCCCCAGGATACATAAGCAAACTGCAACCTCTAGAACCACCACCTCCTGCAGACTGAGATAGGACAGTGGTTTGTAGGAATGGTAAGCTCTCTTAGCTCTGCCTCAGCCTCCACTAGTGGAAAGACTGGGAATTTTGCCAGTGGATTTCACTGTTATTTGGCAGAGAGAAATAGGCTTACCTAACACACATGATTCCAGCTAGGTTCTGAAGAGCATTCTTCACTGGACATGGACTTGGCTGCTGTTTTTCCATAAATTTAATTTTTTTTTTTGCTGTGCTCTTTCTCATGCTTCTTAGTTCTTTCTCTTCTACCCAGTTCTGGTCTCCCAGGTCTTTAGACCATCTCTTCCTCACTTTTTTGCCTTGCTTTGCAGCTGCTTTTGCAGTCTTCCTACATCTGCTTCTCGCTTCCTTTCCTCTATTTCACAAAATTAGTGAGAGACTTAATTGACTTCATTCTAGCAAGGCTGCTGAGCGTGACAGACAACTTGGCCAGATTTGGACTGGAATTTGTAAGACTGGCAAAGGGCACAACCTCTACAAAGATGATTGCCCTCTTCCCTTGAAGGTCAGGTGGGACATGCTGAAGTGTCTCGGAAGACCATCAAAATTTACCAACATGCACGAATTGTATTTTCCCCTATGGTCATTCACAGAGACAACACTCAGGGCAGTGTTGATCCAGACAACAAGGTGTGGTAAAGCCAGAAGAACTGAGAGTAGTCTTACTGTGCAGCATCCTTTCCAACTTTTCCTTGGTGAATTTTTCACCTTTGAAAGTCAGAACTGATACATGAGATTACTCATGGCAGTACATATGTTATGATACCTCCAGATTCTTCCATCTCACCTCACTTCTAATTTAGTCTGTGTATAGTTAGGATTCCATTTTAGATTTAAATAGATAATTTCTGAGTCAAATAACCAACATACTATCATTAGAAGATTCCAGATTTTTTCAAAGGGAGTGTGAAAAGGTCTCATTTCAACTTTGTTGACCCACCTCCTTGCTCAGAAGCAATTGAAATGGCTTTGCATTATGGCCCCAAAATATCATAGCTGATCAGGCTATGGTATTTGTCACTTGTCAGATCTAAGAGGAGAAAAATATGGATCACTTCCTGATGTTTTCTGCCTCTTAAAAATCCAAAACATCTATTGGCTTTGTTTTATAGAACTTTCTGGCTTCACATCATTTGTCCATAAAGCTTTCATATATAACCCTATTTCTTTGTTTTGGATAACTAAATATTTTGTTGTGGTGGTTTAAGAATGGTATTTTCCAATTCAATGTTTCCACTGAAACCACTCCAAACCATGTGCTGTTTGATCATCCCCCCTCCCCTCTGCAGGCTGGCGAGGAGAACTGGAGACATTAAAGGCACGGGTTGAGATAACAATTTACTGGAAACAGCAATAAGATAAGAAAATGAACAACAGCAACGAGAACATCAGTACTAATGACAGAAGGTGCAAGAAAGAGGCAAACAATTCACACAGACACACCCTAACAATAGCCAACTGTTGCTTCTGCCATGCTACACCAATCTGGAAGTGAGCTCTTCTCCCATGCGTGAAAAATGACACAAAGTTGCATAGAATAACCTGTGTGTCCTGGCCATGCCACCTTCTGGCTACTGCAAAAATCAACCCTGTCCTGGCCAGAACCAGGGCATTTTCCCTTATTCTATAGCATCTCCATCATGCCCAGATCCTACACCTTCCACCTATTACATACATATACCTTCATCTATACATAAGCATGACTATAATTTCCATAGTCAATGACCATCCCTCCAAGCTGTCTGTTGACTTCTTTTAGTCGGTGACTGTGGGTTCAGTCCATCCTAGATATATTCCAGGGCAGGAGGGCTAGTGTGCTGTCAAGTGGTTGCAAGCTGCACCAGGAGCTCACAACTGGAGCAGTTCATACTCATTTTCCATAGTAGTCCTGGCATACATTGACAGTCTCATTCAGCAACCACTTTTATACAATTCAACATTACAGACTGTTCTAACCCAAAATCAAATTCCTTGGAGGTATGCACTGTGTTTCCCTGTCCCAAGGGCACCCAGATCCTTGAGCAAAAACAATCCCATGGATGGATTTGCCTTTGCTTGAGGCAGGATTAATCCAAACTGTCTTCCCTAACACATTTGTCATATGCTCTACAGGAACTTTATATCCTTCTGCAGTACATTGAGGTTTTGATTGGGCAGGACAAGGAAGGTAGAGCCTCTAGTGTTAACTAACTAGGAGGCCTGCACTAAATGCAGATCCCAGTGTTGAAGGTCTCACCACCCATTGCTTTCAATGTGGTTTTTCACAGTCCACTGTACCATTCCATTTTCCCAGAGACTGGTGCAGGATAGGGAATGTGATACACCCACTCAGTATCATGCTGGCCCAGGTGTCTATGAAGATATTTTAGAAATGAGTCCCATTGTTCAATTCTGTTCTTTTGGGGGTGCTATGTCACCACATGAGCTGCTTTTCAAGGATGGTGTTCTGGGCAGTGATGTGAGGGACAGAGTGCATCTCCAGCCATCCAGTGGTTGTCTCCACCATTGTCAGCACATAGCGCTTGCCTAGGCAGATTTGTGGAAGTGTGATGTAATCGATCTGCCAGGCCTCCTCCCATTCATATTTCAACCCTCATCCCCCACACCAAAGAGGTTTTACCCATTTAGCCTGACTGATTGCAGTGTATGTTTCATGGTTACGGGATATGGTGTTCACTCCTCAATCACAAGCCCATGTGGATGTTGCATCTATTGCCTGATGACCTGAGGTGTTATGGGCCCACAGAGTCAGAAATAATTCACCCTTATGTTCCATCCAGATCCACCTGAGGCACTTTAATCTTGGTAGCCTGATCCACCTGTCCATTGTTGCAATGTTCTTCAGTAGCCCAGCTCCAACCCCCCGCCCCCCATATAATCACCTACCAGAAAATGAAAAAGGATACTCTCTCTTCACTTGTGGTTCCTAGCATTTTGTAGGGATACATCAAAAATGAAAGGATGATGTATGGAGTCCTACACAGCAAGTTGCAGAAGCTGTTGAGGGACAAGGTGGATCAAGTCAGGGTGCAGAGCTGAAAGCCATCCAGCTAGCCTCAGATGTCACTGAAGGAGAGGAACGGCCAGCATTCTACCTCTACAGTGACTCACGGTGGCAAATGCTCTGTGGGGGGGGCTACAACTGTGTAAAAAGAGTGATTGGCAGCGCAGAAGGAAACCATCTGGGCCACTGAACTGTGGCAAGACATCACTGCCGGGGTAGAGAAGTTGGCTGTAAAATTACATAATGTAGATGCACACACATCTTCTGTATTGCTCCTCTCTGGAGCTGCCACAGCATTCTCCTTGCAAATATTCTGTCACTTAGCAGGGTTGTGTACATGAACTACTAAAGTTCATTGAACTCCATTGGAGCAGAGAATTTCCCCAAAAACTGGCCCATTCTCTCCCCCATTTTATGCTACTCATGACCATCCACCCTCAGGGCAGATCTCTGAATGACCTCCCAAGAATGATCTCTGAATGACCTGCCTTGACTCTAAATAGGGTGTAGACTGCACAGAGGAGACATGGCAGATGTAGCAACAAGAATATGCTTTCCTTAACATCCAGCAGGAAGTCAAAATTCTCCAAAGCTGTTTTAACAGGTCTGAAGGAGGAAAAGTGGGTGAAAAGCTGGGGAAAATCAACTCGCTCATTTTCCCCCCACAGACTGGATGTGATTATTAATGACTCCCAGAGCTGGTGCCTGAGTAAGGATAGGAGAGAAACACTGAATACACATCCCAAATGACCTTCATTGCCCTTTATCTTACCATGTCATAAACTGATACTCCATAGTACAGCAAAAAAGCAATCCCGACCCCCTCCCTGTTCTGAAGAAGAGCACCATTATGAGCACATAGTGGATGTACAAAAACATGTACAGGGTTAGGTACCACACCCACATGAGCAGACCAAGCAACATTGCGACCAATAGGTCTGGACCTAATACAACAAATCAAATCAGATTAGATCAAACTCATTTGCAAGTTACTCTGGGCAGTTCTGTTGTTATCTCAACCCTTTGTGCCTCCCAGTAGGCACCAAAGGAGGCTTGTGTTTTAGGAATGGTATTCTCCAATTCCATGTTCCCACTGAAACCATGTGCTCCTGAAAACCATGTGCTGCTACATCACTCCCCTTCTCCTCAGCAGGCTGGAGAGGAGAATTGGAGGCATAAAAGGTAAAGCTCAAGAGATAAGAACAATTTTTACCGGAAATAGCAATGAGATAAGAAAACATAGAGTATCAACAACAGTGCTAATGACAGAGGGTACAAGAAAGAGGCAAACAATTTGATGTAGGAGGTGAACTCCCCCACAATAATACCTAACTACTCCCTCCCCCACACTACACTGACAGAGAAGTGAGCCTTTCCCCAGAAAATGACACAAGATGGTATAGAATAACCTCCAGGTCCTAGCCATAACCCCTCCTGGCTACTGCAAAAATTACCCCATCCTGGCCAAAACCAGGATAATTGTGGAGAGAGATACAGATAATAGCATTTTATCCTGAAAATCTTAAAACTCTGAAGGGGAAGCAAAACCTGCAAATTTTTAATATACCATATTTAATATCCTCATGTGTGTATGAGCGTATGTATGTATATATATGCTTATCTAAAATTCAAAGAAATTTAGTTACTAATTAATATGTTAATTTCTGTCAGACTTTAAACATATATTAAATGCTGTTATTCTTCACTCTTCTGGTGTGGTATGTGAGATGTGAAAATCACTTTACATGACTTCTGTTCTTCAATAGCTCTAAGTTTCTTTTTAAAAATATAGTTAAATGTGAATTTGTGGTTTTGTCCACAGAAATTAGAAACAAAATTTTAAGCTACAACTGGAATAATATTTTAATTGAAATAATGGGGCAGGCTGAGTTTTTCTTTATCCAACAACCCATGATAAAATTTCACACTAGGGTTTAACCCTTCAATGCAGACTAGCTAACTTAAAACTAGCAGCTTTTACTTCTTTACGTGATTTCAGGAGTCTCATGTTAAGACTGGCTATAATTTTAACATATTCAGTACTGTGAAACAGCTGGAGAGCAGAAGCCATATATCAAGTTGCCATTTGTTTTTCCTTCTCAGTTGTGTGTATGTGTGTGAGTATTTAGCTGTTTTCACCAATGTTAAGCAAGCATTTCAGACAGTGTTTAGGATGTATCTCTGTTGCTATTAATAAGGTTGTTGGATCTGGATAATGTTATAGAATTCTTTTCTTTCTCTCTCCCTTCCTTTTTTTTCTTGTAATGCTTAGTTGGTAAGTATGATGCCATATTTCAGAGCTGTTGCTTCATTGCACATAACTAACTCATCACTCTCTTTAACCTGTAGCATGAGCAGCAATTGCATAATGAAATTCGAAATTCCGTTTTCTGTGCTCATCTGTTAATACCCTTCAATCTCTGCGGTTCGTGTCTCATGTCTCACACCTGTTATCTTTTATCTTCTCTCCTCCCCTTTCCTCACTTCTTTCCACTCCTCCTTCCTCATCACTTCTTCATTCTCAACAAAGAAAGAAATGCTGTGATATTTCTTCTCCTTCCAAAACCTCCACTAGAAAGCATTGGCCACATCAAGGTAAAGGGCAAAGGCTTGAAACGGAAGGTCTTTCACGCTAGCTGTGAATGGTATGCTGTGCAAAACAACAACGGTTATTTTTTATTCTCTAATTTCCACCATTTGAAATGCTTTAATTTCTTGTAAAATCAGAACAAGATAGAATTTCAGAAAATGCGAATGCATGTTTCCCTGCCTTCCTTTTTCTATAAGGCACAGTGAGTCAGGCATTACCATGCTTTTCCAGATTGTTTGGCAGTGAAGTACCTAGTTCATGAACAAAATTACTGTCACCAGCTGGGGAACAAATAACAGCCCTTTCTCTCCCCTGTCACTCAGATGGGTCATGTCAGTTTGAAGATAGAAAGTACTGTGCTGTTGCTCTGGAGCAGGCAGGTGAGGGACCAGGCAAGAACAGCCAGGTTGCTAAATACTACATGTTTATGACAACCTTTTTAATTTGCTCTTAGACTTCTTATCTTACTACCTCATTTGATTTTAGAGGAATCTTTCAAAATAAATCATGACCAGTTTTGAATGATTTTTGCACCCTTTATATGGAAATGTATACTGAGGCAGAGAGACCTTCAGTTCTGATTATTGCATTATTATTTTAAAGAATTACTAGTAATAGCATGATGTGGAAGAAATAGCAAATGATTTCTGGCTTACTGCAGTCCGCAGGGGTTTCCCCATTGATACCTGCAGGACCAGGCTTCTGTCTGTAAATTAGATGGGTTAGAAGCCTTCGGAAGCAACTGAGGTAGTTGAGTTCAATCACACTGTCAGTCTCTATAAATGGCTAATGAAAATGCAGTTTAGTTCTATGGATGGGAGTTCATAGTATTAATTTTCTGTAGCATGGGAAGGAGAATGTGATTTTGATTTCATATTTTCTCCTTTTCCTTTTGTACCTCTGTGGAAGAAGATTTGGAGACAGGCTGTTTGTAGGAAAGAGCCTTGTCCCTTGCAGTGAGGACTCTGGGGCCCCTGGAGCGTAGCTCTGGGCACTGGGCTAATTAATTACATATTGTTGTCTCAAATTCATCTTGTTCCTTTTACAAAGAAACATTAACATATAGTGCATCCAGTTAGTACAATCTGTTCAAGCTTCTGCCTTGTGGGCCCTGTAGGAATTTGCCTTTTGAAGCACCAACTAAAGTTGGTATGGGAGAAGATGCTTTGCTCTCTCAGTTGGCCCCCAATTCACTCCACCTCTTCAGCAGCATTCCTAGAGCTCCCTTCATGTGCAATGAGCTGTTAACCTTCATGTTCTCATTAAAGACTGGATTCTTCTGGGTTGTGGTTTGACTAATGATTCCCCATCCCTGCAAGGGAACTGGAGCTGTTTGTTTTCCTGGTTAGCTGGAGAACGTTGCCCACTTCAGTGCTGCCTCAATTGCTCAGAGCGAGGGGGTTCTGCAGTCCCATAGCTCAGTGGTTTCTGGAATCATCTTTTCTGTAGGGGTGGATTTGTGGCAGTTGCTAATTCCTTGAGCAATACCATCACCCACAGCTGGTAAAGGGCTAGGAGATGCTGTGGCAGTGACAGCAGCACTGAAATTCCTGTCTGCCCCTTGCTAAGAGATTCCGTGCTGCAAGTGCAGAAGGCGGTGCTGACGCATCTGGTTCTTGCTGTCCTCTGCAGGCTTCTGCCCAGAGACTCAGCCGGGAGAAACTCCAGCAGCAGCAACAGCACAGGTGGATGGAACAGACTTAGCCTCTCCAATGTCTCCTCGGACTAGCAAGAGCCGCATGTCCATGAAACTGCGCCGCTCCTCTGGCTCAGCCAACAAGTCCTGAGTGGCACGATGCCTGCAGCTTTCTAGTGAAGAGCAATCGGCCACCCTTCCCGCAGCGACTCACCGCGTTCTGGTTTTTTTACTGCTCACACTTTTCATTCAAGGATAATGTCTCATGTGTGCGTGCCCATGCCCTGCATACTCCTTTTCTGTATGTTTATTTTAAACAGTGACACTGGAATTTTACTTTAATATTTTAACTTGGGGGTTTTTTTATCAAACTCCAGTCTGCCTTTTTTTTTTACTTTGCAGTGCAGTTTGTGCCCTGCACCTTTTGTGTACTTGGATGATCACGGATGATTAACTTTGGGTTTTTACTCTGGTTAATCTTGAGTCAACATGGAATTGGAGACTGCAGTTGGATTTCACTATATTTATTGTGCCCCATTGCAATTTACTCTGTAACAAAGAAAGAAATATGTACAATTTGAAAATGAATGTACAATTTTAAATTCAAGTTACATTTGTAAAGTCTTTGTCAGATGTCACGATGTTAATGCACAAGATGTGTACAGATTATTTATGTTGAGAATAAAATAGTTCAATTACCTGTCAAGCATTACAGAACTCAAACGAAATAATTCGCTCATAGCACCCTTTTGTCATAAAGGGATGTATCGTTTCATAATTCTGCAGATAATCTATGCCAGAAAAAAAAATCACTGTGCTGAAATTCTACTTATGCTTGGCTTCCAAATATTTTTATAATGTTTGCTTTTCCAAGTGGTATCAATAGTAAATGCCATTGAGTTTCATGAGTTTTAGCCGTTATCATTAGGCTGCTCCATCTAGATGTATATTCTTTTTTCTTACATTAAAAAAAAAAAATTAAACAAACACTTTCCTGATAGAAATGCATTGCTGTGATGATGGGTACTAGGGAAGAAAAGGGAACATGCTCTGGGAGCCTGGCCTGAATTGTTAATAATTTCAACCTTCTGAGCGCAGATTAGTACATGAGTTCCACCCACCCAAAGGTATTTTCCTACAGAAAATTAAATGCTCACATTTTGAGTCTAGTAAACAACAAAATGCTGTTAACAAAATGTAGCATGGCATCAGTACTAACTGCATGTGTAAATATATCATATGGGCAAAAATAAAAAAAGAAATTATGTATTGTCATTCATGTAGTATCTACAAATTTGTAATGGTTGAAAAGAAGACATGCTATTTAATAATCCAATAAAATTATTCTTACCACCTTTTGTATATTAGTCATTCACCTCACTGATTAGATTATTAGTCCAGTTTATAGACGAATTGCGTATTACACGCACATGGAGCCGTTAAATGCAGTACACAGCCTAGTTTTCCTTTGTATTAAAAAAGTTCTCAAGAATGCCCAACTGAAAACTTTTCCCCACATCTAGTAAATATATTACATGTAGCTCTGCAGATAATACAAAGCATAGGCTGATCCCTCTGGCAGTCTGGTTGTTCAAGTGCTAATTGTAGGAGCAGTTAATAATCATCACGTTTGCATGGTCTGGAGCCCTTCGTCTTCAACTACACAAGGAGAGAAAGAGAAACCATGATTTTAAAAAAACAACCTAGTGACTTTCTCCAGGGGTAAACTCATTTAATTGCATAAACAGGCATTTTTACCTAAGTCTCTGTTGCCAACAAACGACAGAAAAATGCACAACTTAAAATAACATGCTTTATTTTTGGCATATTCATGAGTTGCAAGTTTAGCCTCCTTTGTCGGAAAGCAAATGTTGGCTGCATTAGGTTATGTTGTATTAATTCGTCCATCCAGGTTGTGGAACTAAAATGTCAAAGTCCATGAAGCACATTTAACATAAAGCACTTATCACTTTCTTGCAGCCTTTGGGCATGATACATCTTTTGTTCTGTGTAGCAAAATGCAAAACTACAGAAATAATTGCTTTAGAGGATGCTAATCAGGAGATTGAAATATTTTGCATGCCCATGTCAGAGAGATTGTTAGAACAAAGACTACAACTGGGATCAGTTTGGTTCTTCAGAAGTCAACAGCTGACCCACTTTGCCCTGCTGAATTCAAGAAAAGCATGAGCTTTCTTTTAAATCTTTTATTGAATTTTCTTGCCCTTATTTTTAGCCTCATCTGCTATCACATTTAGAAACAAGCACTCATGGGAAAAAATAAATAAGTAAATAAATAAACAAACAAATACTGCCTGAAGTGTCAGTAGCTGGTAAAACCAACAGCATTTCAAAGCATTTGGCTGGAGCACAAAGCCGGGGAATACACGCGGCGGGTTGCTTTGCTAAAGGTAGGTGTTGTTAGGGAGAAGGAAGGTAGCCTGTCACCTGCGTTTTAGCAACATGTCTAAAGAATGCTTCATGTCCTAGTTTCAGCTGTTCACAAGACTCGGAGGAGCTCACATCAAAAGCGCAGCTCGCAGGGAAGAGGGGTCGGAGGCCGCCTGAAAAGGCGAGCCGCACGCAGGGTGCTTTCCGCCTGCCTGCCATGCAGGGGCTGGCGGGGCCACACGCTGCCCAGCCTGATGAGACCGAACCGCCCTTCTGGCTAGTGTCCGTGCCGCACTAAGCCACTGACGGAGCGGAGCAGCTTTTGGAACGGGCAGCTGCCACAGACGTGTATTTTGCCTACCACACAGTTGCCAGAGTACAGAGACACAGAGAGCAGGAGATGCGTACTTAGCTATAGAAGATCAACACCTCGTATTTCAATTAAGCAGACAGCACAGTTAATTTCCCATACGTTTTGCTAGCTATTATATGACTTGACATTGACTTAATATGAACATTTACCTTCTCAGCTATCAGTACAGGGTACAGCAAACAAAACACCACGAATGTTGAAGCTGGGTGGCTAAGGCTATGAAAAGAAAGACACTAAATCAGGCTCCTTTTCTCACGAAAAATAATTCCTCTCTTTAGATACCCTATATACAGCCGTACTTCTCTCCGTCGCTACGGAAGATGTACTGGCGGCGGCCCGCCACCCGATGCCTCGGCATTGCCCGCCTCCCGGCAGATGCTGGCGGGGCTTCTCGCCTGTTGCCGCCGGTCCGGGGCCGTGCCGGCGGCCGCCCCCCGCCCCCCGGCCGCCCCGGTGGCTGCGGAGCTGCTCGGGGCTCCCTCCACTGCAGGGCTCGGTGTGAGCGCTGCAGGCAGCGCGGCCCGTGGGCTGGGCACGCCGCCGTGTCGGCGCGGGCGCGCGTCGCTTCCCACCGGCCGGGAGCCACCGGGCGGCT
>VXBB01021198.1:1339596-1351273 GCA_013399915.1 Illadopsis cleaveri
GTGCTGGGGCCGGGACGCGGCTTGTGCCAGCGGCGGTGCGAGGCCAGGTTGGCGGGACAGCTGAAGATCTTGTGGCACTCGGGGCAGCGGTACTCGACGCGCACGATGCGGGAGCAGCGGTGCTGGGCCAATGCCAGCGGGTCCGCGTACTGCTCCTTGCACAGCTGGCAGATGAACTCGCCCAGCGGCGTGCGCCCCGCCGGCGGCCCTGGCCGACCCTCGGGCCCCTCCTCTTTGATGCGCAGCCCCAGCACGGGCGAGGTGGTCACCTCGTCGGCGAAGCTCAGCTTCCTCGTGGCCTTGCCCTTCTTGGCCGGCGCCTTGGCCCGAGACGGCCGCTTCATCGCGGACACCGACGGCAGCGGCGGGGCGGGCAGCGGCGTGCGCGGCTGCAGCAACAGCTTCTCGGCGGGCGGGAAGGAGGCGGCCAGGGGGAAGGACTCGGCGGAGGCGGGGGAGCTGAGGCACCGCTCGAAGAGAGCCGCCCGCGNGCCAGGTGTGGGGCCGGGAAGTGGCTCCGAGATAGGAGAGCCCCGAACTGGGTCACGGGCGCTGCCCCTCGGCCAAGGGGCCGAACGGGGCTCGGGCAGGAGCGTCTGTCGTGGATGTTCGTACCGGTGCCTTCATCCGCCGCCAGGGCCGCACGGACCGCCCCGCACGCCCTTCCGCCGACGGGAGCCAAGCTGGGAACTGACTCCGTCCTTCCGCACAGCCACATCAGGAGTTTTCCCAGAAGCAGCCAGAAAGCTCCGGTATTGCGGTGAGCTCCCAATGCAAGGGCAGGGCTGCCGGGCTGCCACCGCCGCGTAAAATGCTAAATCACGGCTCTGCGTAGTGGCCATGACTGGTCCCTTGCCAGCCTCACCCGCGGGCAGCCTCCCGAGCCCAGGGGAGGCAAGACTGAGGTGTGGTACAGCAAACTGCGAGAGCGCCCGAACCTCCCCGCATCCCGTCCCGATGCAACTCCCGGCCCGTTCGTGGGTGCCGTGAGCCTGGTGGCAGCTGGTGCGCCCCTGGAGCAAGGCAGGAGTCGTGTTCGCTAAAGCACTAATCGCCTTTTTAGGGGAATCAAGCGCGCTGGCAGCGGGCTCTTAGCAGCCCCTCCGGCCCCACCGCGCGGTACCAGCATCTCCTGTTGGACCGCCCATGCAGCCGAGCCTGGATTTGGCGGCAGGACGGGGCTGTCCCGCCCGCACGCCGCTGCCTGCAGTATACACGAGATGGCGTGCCATTGGAAGCGACCGCACTAAAGCCCCGCTCTCCCCCTGACCAGGGACAGACAGACAGACAGCCCTTGCCACGGCAGGACGGTCGGACTCACCCTGTTGGAAGCATCGCCTAGGCGGAGGAAGTAGAGAGCCCCAGGAGAAAGGGAGAAACAGCACCTCTGGTTCGAGAGGCTCTCCAGAAGTGGAAGAAACATGTGAAGCCCTCATGCAAGACTAGAACTCCCCCCACCTGCTCAAAACACTCTCTCAAACCACTTCTCTGTGTAAGTGCTCCGATTATATTTGCTTCGCTAAGTCTTAATTTTGTTTTATATTACTCTCCTCTCCCATTTTCCTCCATTTTCTTGGTTGCCCTGAATCTCAGATTGGATTATAGACTCCGTGGGCTAGAGATCACCCCTTGTTAGTACAAACCACTGTAACTGGAACCAATAAGCCATGCTTTCATGCAGTTAGGTCACTCCACTAACTGGCTGCTTGATTTTTACCTAAAATTTTTTACCTTTGTAGCTGGACTTCCCAGCTACATTTGTCACTGAATTACTGGATCTTTGGTTACAGATCCACTGTTCCTCCAAGCAATATGTAAACAGTTCTTTCAGTTTCCCCTTGTAAACAATGTTCCCATTAACGTTTCATTTGCTTTTGTCACACTGCAAAAAAAAATCTGTGGTAGGAATGTCCAGTTCTGGAATGTCCAGTTCAGTTTCCAGTCCTAACAGGTGAGGTATCCAACAATACCTTTTCCAGCAGAGGAGTAGCTGGAGATAGAGTATCAGTTGGAAAGCAGGTCTATTGAGTGCTTACTGAAACTCCAAACATTTTTCCAGCAAAAGCTATAGATTGAAGTTGCATCTGGGAGTTTCTCTAGGCCCTCAGTGTCATCATCTGAGGTGGCCCAGACATCATGGGAAGGCTTGGGGAGTAATCTACAGTCACAGATGTGGAATTGCTGCTCAATCTCCCCAGCTGATGTCCCTCCTTCGGTGCTTCTTGGCTCTTCCCTGTGATTTGGTGCCCATCTGTGCCTCCCCCTTGCTCACAGTGCCCTCCAGGACAGCCCTCTTTTAGCTTTCTGAACTTGCCTCCAGTTTATGGTCAGTTTCTAAGGTGGGACCCCAAACTGTGGAACCCATCACTCCATCCCTGGTCTTGCAGCAGCACATGCCAGTGCCCACAGATGTCTGACAAAAACACCGGCAAAATTGCTTGGGGATTCAAGTTGGTTCAGCCACCTCGTAACTTACTTCTCTCAGTAAATATACTGCTTTCCCCAGGCTGTCTCTGTCCCAGTACAAACTCCCAGTGCCCTGGCTCCCACTTGGAAAGGTCACAATTATTCTGTGATTACAGATTATTTCCCCTCCCTCCCTCATTTACAAGAGGATGTAACCATAGTGACTGGCATTACACCCAACTCTCACAGCTTCTAATCTTTCCAAACTGTTACACAGGTTTATCTTCTTGCCATCATCCTTTACTCCTACCAAAAATTTTACAAGTAGAAAATTCAGATAATTTATAATAATAGTTAACAATTTTGTGGACACACCTCCAAATCCAGTGTAAATATGCTGGATTTTTTTTCACTGTCTTATTACATTTCATTAGTCCTATCACTTAGCTGAGAGTGCAGGACTACACCCTCCTGAACATGCTACAACAGGGAAATTTATTTAAAGTCAAAGCTTTTCCAAGCAAGGTGCTGAATAATGTTATTGCTGCTGTCCGTACACTGTGTTCTCTACAGTCTAAAATCAGGTTGGCCTTGATTAAACATGGTGGCTGTTTACACGAGAGTCATCCTTATCTGACCTGAGATTAACCAAAGGGTTAGTCCCACAGTAAATAGGAAATCAAACTTCTTGTGGAAAAATGCAGTAGCTAGTGGGGAACTGGCAGGATGAAAAAAAGAGGAACCAGTTCCTTGTCCTACATCCTTTGCTTCCTCAGTCCATTCCCTCCTCTCTGCTTGAGGCTGAATGTTGGTGTGCCAGGGAATAGAAACAAGAGTAGTACAGCACTGCTCTGCCTCCCTTTTTGCTGGTTTCTCATTTAGTGTGAGGGGACTTTTACCCTTGTTCGTAACTTTGCTGCTAACATAAGCCTGAGGGACCCATTCAAGCCTTGCCAAGATTCAGCAATCAGATTCAGTGATGGCTGGGCTAACCTCTTGGGGACCTTCCAGAGTGAGGACAATCTTCACATTCCTCTGGATACCTTTCCCTGTTGCTACCTTCTTTTAGGGGCATGGTTTAGTGGTGGGCTTGTCAGTGCTAGGTTAATGGTTGAACTCCTAAAGGTCTTTTTCAACCTAATCAATTCCATGATTATATGATTCTGGAGGATGCTCCATCTGATTGCCCAGGGTGCTCCAGAGTTTGGCACTAGAAGCTCATTATCCAGGTCCAGCTGTCTGAAGACTGTAATCTCTGGCTGTGAGGTAGGGACACCATTGCTTTCAGCCCCAGCCATGTCTCCAGCAGCTCCAGGACACCTGGAAGCCTGTGCAGACACTGAAGAGGAGGTCTACACCTCCATGGTCCGTGAATAAAACATTGTCAAGCAAGTGGGCAGCTGCATTCATATTTCTGAACAGTCTTGGGGCATAAACAGCAAGAGGAATGTATGACAGAAATGCCAGCTGGCAGAGAGAAGGTCTTGAGTGAGGTCTGGTTCCCAGAGAAAACCCTAGAAACACTCCTGGAGGCCGAGGGGACAGAAAGAAAAAGAGAAATTCCTTTTGCCACTTAGTAAAAGAAAAAATAACCACAACTTTAAAAAAATAAGAGTTAAAAATAAAATAGAAAATAACTATAAGCAAAGGATTAAAGAACATTTTTCTCCTTCATGTTTCCCCTCCCCACCACAAAAAAAAATGGTTGTGGTTGAGTTTTTTATATTGCAGGATTTCAAATAAAGTTGACTTTTAAATCTTGCCCTGACATCTGGTTTGTAATTAATGGAGCAGTAAATAGGAGGGAGACAGAAGCTGCCTCAGAAGCCTGTCCTTGATACATGAGTCTCCAGCAATATAGCTGGATGAGCGATACCACCCCCAGGCTCCAGCACTTAAACAAAATCCAGGCTGGTTTTGGTGGCAACACAAACCATTTCATCTTCCCCCCAGAACAAGGCTGCCAATTATCTTGCTGCAGTTGGGGATTTGATGCTGGTGACAGACATTGAAGGAAATATCTGCATTATGAGGATATGGATTGTCTAATATAACTGACCTTGCTAGTATCTTAATTGTGTTTTGTTTTACCTGAGGACAATCTGCTTCAAGAGCAAAATGATGCTAACAGCTGCTATGCTTTCTTCATTGCTCAAATGTTAACAAAAAGCTTTCTGTAAGGGAAGGTAGAAAACACTGTTCTGTGAAAGTACTTGGGTTAGAGGGATTTGAAGGGTTATGAAGACACTATTAAAACATTTAACCTTCCTCTTTTATCACATCACAAATGAAGTGATGCTGTGAACTGGTCACATCATGTCACCCATCATTAAGGTGATGCTGGGAGGACCGTGGTGCCACAGCTCCTGTCCCTACTCCACACGTGAGGAGCTGCATGGGGGCCAAAAGAACAATCTCACATTTTGATTCTTCCCCACTTCCATCTGTATTAGCCCATTGCAGGGAAACCAGGTCCTCTTCAGGGAGCAGATTGACATTCCCAAACTTAGAAAATTTATAGGAGACTTGATGGGACCATGAAAACTTCTGTTACTTCATTAGACCTTTCAGCTGGATTTCAGCTGATGCCCCACAGGCTGAAGCCATTAGCCATTTGCCAAATTTGCCTGCAATGGAGTTATTTACTGATCTCACCATGTCATAAATAGGAATATTTGGCTTCCTTTGGCATGAGATTCTCAGCAGTCTGTTGCCTACAAGCATTGTTATATGTTGCAACTCACTGAAAAAAGACCTCCTGGTGCAGAAGGCCATGGTTGTCACTTATATGGGTATCAGTAGTGGCTTTCAGGGAGGCTGGGTCCCAGCTGCACTGGGTGCAGGTGTGTGTGCAGACAGGTGGATGGTTCTGTGTACAAAGAGAGCAACAGGTGAAGAGACCAGAAGACAAGACAGCAGGAGAGTGGGAGAAAGGAAGTTTCTGAGGGATGCCTCTGCTGCATGCTGGTCTGGGAAACTCCATGCCTGCCTCCAGTCAAGTTTAGGCAGGACAGAAAAACATGCTGATTGCCTAATTTCCCAAAAATTTCCTCTCAGTATAGGAGGTTTTCAGAGAGCAGAGATCAGGACCAGATGAATCACAGCCAGAAATACTTAATTTTGTTATGGTCACACTTCATCCTGCTCTTGTGCTGGCACTGGAGTGTATTCAGTTCTGCAGGGATGTGATATAGGGTGCTGAGCTGACAGGAGAATATTTACATTTTTTTCTTTCCCCCCCAACCCCAATAATTCTTTCATGCCCCTGTTCTAAGGCTGCCTTATCCAATAAAATTCCTCTAACTCAGAGGTGCAACAGGTAATTCCCCACGGCTGTTGCCCAAGACCTTTCTGCCACCCCTACTCCATGATACCCTCTCTATTTCTCCCTCCATTTTCTTCAGGTCACACCAAATTCCCCTGTCCTTTTCCTGCCAGAGCTGGAGGCACTTCCTGACAGAAGTATGGTACTGCATCTTTGCTTGTCTATGCAAAGGAATGGCAGGATTTGTTGTGGAATATGGTGCAGGTCTGGCCTGGCCACTGCAAAGCAGTGCAGGAGCCACCACTGCCAGCAACAGCTGCAAAGGGGCAGATGGAGTGTGGGAGATGCTGATAAGGAAAACCAGTGGCAGAGGGTGGGAGAGGACAAGCAAACTAACATGGAAAGCTGGCTAGAAACAGCTGGGCAGAGCAGCACCCAAAAGGAAAAAGCTGAAAAATTGCATTTCAAGGACTTAAACCACATCTGAGCTGGGTGCCTGCATCTCAGAAAAGCAACAAGGAGGATGATAGCTCCCAAAAGGAAATAGTGATTAATCTCTTTACAGGAAATGTGACAGAGGAGGGCAAAGCAAAGGCAGCACTGAGCCAGAGAGGTGCTGCTCTTTTCTGACAATGCACCTCCAGCTTCTGAGCCCACCCACACTGTTCATTCCCAAATGAGACCTGGCAAATGCCCATTGTGCAGGAAGCTTCAGAGAGGCAAGGCTGCAGTGCCTGCTCTTGGCAGGTGTGTCAGCATGGAGACTCTGCCTTTTTTTTTTTTGTGGGTGAAAACCCATGTGCAACCCTGCAGGGCAATGGCAAAATTCTTTGCTGGCTGATGAGGTGGGAAAAGGGAACATGCATCACTGCTTCAGGATAATCTAAAACCAAAGCTCCTCTTCAGCATCCCTCCTCTCTCCAGGTGCCAGTGCCTGCGTAGAAGGCAAGGGCAGTGGAGACTGGAGGATGTCTCTGGCAGAACCCAGGGGAAAAGCAGCACCAAACCAAAATCATCAAGTATATATGTCATTGTTTTGAAAATATTTTTTCCACTTCGGGACTTAGCCCTCTTTACTTCAAAGCCAGGAAAGGGGACTCAAAACCAGCATCATGCTCCAAGTACTGCTAATATAACGATCCCTAGCAGCTGCCATGCAGGATTCTCCACTTACATTTGTTTTGCTTCTTTTGTGACATTTGATTAAAGTCTTGCTGTCCTAAATACTAATTAAAGTGCTTGGAGGCAAGGCCTAAATTTCACTTTGCCTCCCAAGTTCACCAGCTCCATCCTCCTCCTCCAAATATGTTTTGCTATAAATTACTGGCACTGTTTCTGTTGATAGTCAACATAATCAAACATTTGTAAGCATGCTGTCTCTTCAATCTGTTCAGTTGATGCACTTTACCTGATCTTTCATTAAAGTAATCAAAACACTTGCTGTGGCACGTCTAATGAATGTTGCATGTATGATTAAGTACTTTCATTCATATTGCAAGTTTGATTTAATGTAATCTGCCTTTCAGACAGCCATTAGCCCAGCTCCTGCGTGAATTCGATTAATTGGCTGAATTCTTCCAGATGTCCTTTAAGTATTACAGGAATTTCTATGTAAAAACAGCAGGGACCATCTAGCAGAGAAGCAAACAATGATACTTTATATTGCTGCCATGACTTACAAAAAGCTGGATTCATTTTCATTAATAAAACATCTGTACTGCTGCACAGCTATGCATCAAGATGCATTTATTTTATATGTTTATTTCTCTTATTGCTATAAATAGACAGTTAAACAGAAGCACGGTATGTTCAGTTGGAAGATAAACAAACAGAACTGTATCAGAAATGAAAATCGAAATAAAGAATGTCAGAGTTAGGACTTACAAAATAAGCCTCATGTGTTGTAACAAGCATGGCAGCAACTCCTATCGCTACGTGGTATTTTTTAGGTTAAAGGCATTTTTCTTAGAGCATGATGAATCTGAAAACAATTGGTTCCTGGGTTGAAATGTCCTATGTCCAGTATATGTTTATATGGTTTATCGTACCTTTAAGTGGGAGGGAAAATGCAGTTTGACATTTTAAGTGGTATGCAGTAAAAAGTGCCATTAAAATAAACAGTTTTTCTTAATTCTCAAAATAAGAATTATTTCCTTTTTTTTTTTCTCCCCCACAAAGCTACACTTCATGAAGGACTCACTTTTTCCTAAAAAGCAAAGTCCCCAAAAGCCAGTTTGTGTTTCAATGCCTACTGTACCTAGCCTGTGCAGGACATGGTGCTGTTTCAGGGCATGGGGAGGATGCCTCCATAACACAAAATAGCTCCCTTGACTTTCTGCTGACCCTGCTAGATCTGAGCATGCCTTTTGAAGAAGGATGTGAGATCTCAGAAGCTTCCTGCCCCTTTTGTCCTCTCTCCCCCTGCCTACCCTTCTCATCCTTGGGAATGAGCCCATGGGGCAGACTGGAGAAGTCTGGCAGGAGTTTGACACTGATCCTGCAGCCCTGAGCTCAGCACAGCTTATTTTTCCTGAATGTGTGGCACTTCTCATCCACATCAGAAAGCTGCAGGGCTCTGCCTGTCACCACTCGGTTTCTCTGGCCTCTGCCAAGTCAGGCACTGAGGAAGGGAGAGGAGCAGCAGCACTGCAGCAGTGTTGCAACTCTCCCCAGCAGTGCTCCGTCAAGTGGCTCCGTCTCACCTGGAGAACAGCCAGGTCACACTCTTCCCTCTCCTCCCTGGCTCCCTCTTTCCCAGCTGCTGCACAGCGTGTAAGTGTGATTGGTCCCTCTCCTGCTCTAGGCAAATTATTGCCACTTTGCACCACGTCAGGACTTTACTGACTGCCCTGTCAAAATGAGCAGGAGCTCGTAGTAGCCAGTTCGTTTTCAAGGGCTGTTTTCATAGATGATGGATTTACAGAGACATCTGAAATAATATTGTTCAACAAAACTTAAGTGGTACAATGAAAGGAATTGAGACTTGCTAAACTGTATCTCCTTTTTTCCCCAACATAGTCACTGCACTGGCCAACAGATTGCTTCTTTGTGTACACATTCTCCTCTGCCTTCAATTCTTTCTCTGTTTCTTGCTTTTGTTCCTATGTTATCTATTATCCTCCTACAGCAAAGGTACCCATAAAAATTCTGTACTTATATTAATTATATNTATGAAAAACACTTTAAGACAATTTTTCTAGCACAGCTGTGCTATGAGACTTTGCTCCAGTACCCACATAACCCCATAAAAGCCTGGCCCTGCCGTATTGTGCCTAAATTGTTACACCAACCCATTGCAAGGCTCTCTTGCCCATGACAGGGAAAAGAAAACACAGAGAGCTGATTGACTCCCTCGATCTCTGTTGCAGAGGGATTTTTTTAGCAGGGAGAGCAGTGGGTTGGCTGGAGAAGGGGAGTGAGTGGTGAGCAGGAGGTGAGGCAGGCTTTCCTCAGCAAGCCGCAGGAGCCTCGGCAGCAGGAAAAGCATTTTCCCCTTTGAGACACATCAGAAACATGACTCTCAATGCAACAAAAACAGTTTCTAGATTTCTGCAGAGCAGAAAATGGTGTAAATATCACCTATAGGTGACCAATCTAAAAATTAAATGTAGCAAAGCAAAGCAAGCCTTTTGTAGTTTCCAGTGCTCTGTGTTTTTCAAGGCAGATGTGGAAAAGTCACATCTTCTTTTGAAGCCTGTGAGACTGAAAAATTATATCAGGGGGCTTTGTTATTGATGTTTTTCTAATACAAATGTTTTGAAATCCTTGCCTTTCATGTGTCTCTTACAAATAAGCAGAAATGTGTGATGAGTCATCTTTGCTTTTAATTCCTTTAATAGATTCTTACCTCACCCACTAACGTCTAAACAATTCTCGTTTCTGTAACAATCCCTTCCTCAGTGGTAAATATTGCTCTCACACAACATCTTTTTTGGAGGTTCGTTATGTTCATTCTGTGGCTGAGACTCATTATACTCAGTTATTTATCTAAAAGAACAAAATGATAGCAAATGCCTGCATGTATCATGCCTCCCCTTACACATATATTAAATATATTTTAGCAACAAGGCCCAGCACTCTCATAGTTTTGAAAAAAATAACTGGTCTTCCTTCCCAGCCATCGCTCCTTGAGAAAGGAATACTGAGAGGTGATGATGGAGTCTAACCTTGCCTGCTAAATGAGATTCCACTGACGCTAATGGGAAATTTGGCAAAGACAGGAAAATAATTTATGAACTATTTGAATATTTTCAATTATAAAAATAAAAAAAAAACCCTGGAGAATTATTAAGAAGGAAGAAGCAAATGAAAATGCCACTATAAGGCATGGTGAAATGGTATATGTGGAACCAGTCCAAGAAATAATTTTGATACCTAATAACAGGTTTGAGTCTTCCTGAAGTACCAAAGTATCACCCATCTCACTGAAGAGCTTGACCAAAAAAGCTCACAACCTTTACACAGGAAAAAGTCCTCAGCCATTCAAACTAACATTTCAGTAATCCAGCATTCATGGCCTCTGTTCATGTTCTTCTAAACCAAACCCCAAGTCTAAAACCAGCACCCACTTCACTTCACACCCAGCTGCCTCTGGCCCTAACAGAGAGGTTCTAACTGGTGCACAGTCATAGCAAAAGGTTTTTGAGATTATAATCAGCATAATTATAAAAATGGAGGAGGTTTGGCCTCAGCAAGCTGCAAAATGCATTTTTAACTAGGCCATTGATAGCGTAGAGACAAGATGAAAAACAAGAGAGGAGGGCAAAAGTTCGGCAGTGTGGCCATTCTGGAAAATAACTGAAAAACAAGAACAAAGCTATTCAGAGCAGGTCATTAAAGAAAGAAAATATCTTAAACAAGCCTAAAAGATAGGAAATAGAAATATGACACGGTCGCTTACAAAGCAGAGGTCAATAAGACGTCAGTAATTAATGATGAAAAGATAAAGGACCGAGCACTTAATTTCAAAGAAATAGTCAGGAAAGGCATAATGGCTCTGTGAACAGGAAAAAAGACTTTGCAGAAGTAAATGGAAATGAATAAGATCTCAATAGGGGAAAAAATGGATAATTGAAAAAGTAGAACTGCAAATTGCTGCAGAAATTCACCTGGAACATAAACCAGTTATTTAGGACTAAGGGTGAAATATAGTTTTGAATGAGTCCATTTTTTTCAAAGGGATCTCCAGGCACACACTGCCAATTTTGCTCTGATATTTTTCCATTGCAGTTTTGGTGCGTGGAAAATATAGGTGAAAACGTCTACCATGTTTGAAAGTTTAAAGACTTCTTTCTGAAATGCAGACCAGTGGATTTTACTTCTGTTTCATCAAGAGAGTCTAGAATGAAAGGGGTGGGATGCAGAAGCCAAGAAAAATGGAGAACAGCAGATGTTTTGAAACAGCAGTTTCAACACTATTAGCATCTTCCCTTGTTTTCTCTATTGTTTTCTGAGCTTCAGCTCAGATGAGCAAAACTTGATAATCATGGAGTCCTAGAATGGCCTAGGTTGGAACTGACCTTAAATATCATCTCATTCCTAAACCCCTGCCGTGGGCAAAGACATCTTCCAGTACACCAGGTTGCCCAGAGCTCCATCCAGCCTGGCCTTGAACATTTCCAGAGATGGGGCACCCACCATTTCTTAGGGCAATGTGTCCCAGTACCTCACCACTCTCACAGTACAGAATTATTTCCTAATATCTAATCTAAGCCCACCCTCTTTTACTTTGAAGCCACTGCCTCTTGTCCTGTCATCACATGCCCTTCTATAAAGTCTCTCTCCATCTTTCTTGTAGGCTCCCTTCAGGTACTGGAAGGCCACAATTACGTCACTCCAAAGCCTTCTCTTTCCCAGGCTGAATAACTCCAATTCTCTCATCCTTTTCTCATAGGAGAGGTGTTCCATCCCTGCAACCATCTTGGTGGCCTCCTCTGGAGTCACTCCAGCAGGTCCATCTCCTTCTGGTGCTGAAGGAAGGTCTTGTGCTGGCACCCAGAGCTGGAT
>VXBB01021199.1:10476-30285 GCA_013399915.1 Illadopsis cleaveri
TTCTGGTTTTGGATTTTTGTTTTTGCTTTGGGTTTTGGTTTTTTTGGTGGGGTTTTTTTTTGTTTGTTTTTCGTTTTTGTGGGTTTTTTCCTGGTTTTTGTTTGTTTGCTTGAGGTTTTTTTGGTGGTGGTATTGGTTGGGGGATGTTTCCATGAAAATTCTGGGGTAATTTCATGATTTTTAAATGAAAAACCAATACCTTTATCCACATCTACTTTCACATTCTAACATCCCTCTGCAAGAACACACGTTATCTTTGGAACTGGATCTTAGACAGGGACTTAAGCCGTGTTTTGCTTTTTTCACATTAAATTAGACGAGTTCTATTACAATTTGACAGGTGAGAATCTGATGAGTAAATTCTTATTTCAGTGCCCTCCAGCTCTGCCCTCCCTGCCCGCAGCTGCTGTCCCTGGAGCAGGCACAGCCCTTTGGTCTGGGCTGGGTGACACCTGATCCCTGCACGTGTTGTTTTCTGGAGCCCCAGCACTGTTCCAAGGCAGATGACACTGTCAGAGTCCAGGGCATTCCTCTGGGTGCNGAGACAAACCCCAAACCCGAGATGACACAAATTTCACAGGCGAGAAACCCCAGAGACAGTCTGGGACAAAGAGAGGGTCACACATTCCCCCGGCTCGTGGTCGCCTCGATTTTTCCCCTCCTCGGTGCAATATTTCAATTAAAACTCCAGTCAGTGGGAAAAAAAAAGCTTTTGGATGAATTGTATCAATTCTTTCTGGTGTAGAACTTGAATTTATCTGGGTTTTACCCTCTGAATTAAAAGCAGGTGTGCACGTAGTAATGTTTAGTTATGTATGCCCATAAACTACATAAACTTAATAAAATTTGCATGTAACAAAACTTTAAATTAACAGAATGTAAACCTAATAACACTAAAACTTTACAGAAGTTAAACTAAACAGAACTTTAAAGTAATATCACTTAAATTTAACAGCACTTAAACTTAACAAAACTAAAATTTAACATAAACTTAATAGGGCCAAACCTTAACAGAACTTAATATAATTTAAACTGAGCAATACTTAAACTTTACCTTGTTTAAAATAAATGACACTTAAATTTGACAGAAATTGGTCTTAATAGAACTTAGCATTAAAAGAATACTGAAGTAATAAAATATAACTTAACTTTACTAGAAGTTACTATGGGCCCTGCAGTCCCAGTGCCCACAAGTGCCAAGTGCATCACAGGAGGTCACCCAGCCCAAAAAATTGGGAGCAGCAGCTCTCAGCTCCTGCTGGGGTCACAGCCTTGCCATCCCCAACCTTGTGGGTGGCAATTTGTGCCCAATCTCTGCTGTGAGAGCCACAACTTGATGAATATTTGTTCTCTCACCTGTTGGTCCCTGCCCATCTTTGAAAAGATGGAAAAAGGGGCCTTCTCAGGGGTTAATTTATATAGATATTCTGTACTTATGGAAGGTATTAATTAGAGATTTATATTTATTTGTGCATTCCCTTTCACAAGGAACAATTCCCATGTCAGCCACAGCCATTAAAGACTCCAACCCATGAATTGTTGCTGGGAGAGCAGCACCTTCAGCAGGCATTTCAGCTCTGACCTCACGCACAGCAGCGCTCCCCAGATGTTCCAGATCCCCTCCAGAATTCCAGGAGCTGTCAGATGTGATTCCAGCAGCTCAGCACACTGAGCATTTTCTCAGCATTAGGGCACAACTTTCACAGTTAATTCCTTTAAGCGCTGTTCTCTCTCCAAATTCAAGGGGACAGCGGAGCCAGAGATAGCAAACAATAAAAATTAAATCAATGTCATGGCTTGGCAGTGAGAATCCATCAGGAGACAGCAGCAGGGCACAGGTTTCTGAACCTGTTTGACAGTCTGAGCTCTCTTCATGTTTTAGAAGTGAAGGGAATTATTTGGCACTGCCTGTTCACACTAATCAAGCGATTCTGCTTGAGCCTCAGCAAGGGAAGCTCATTTCTCCCCCTAAATCTAATGAGGGGACCAAGGATTAATTAAAATCTGTCCATCACAGGACAGAGGGTGATCCATTAGAGTGAATTCCCATTGGAGCCTGGGATTTGTTCTGCAGTGTGTGAAGGAACCCCGTGGAATTCCTCTCCCTGCACAGCACAGGAGGACGAGCCTGGGGGTACAAAAGGGCTCTGTACAATCCATTTCCCCTCTCCAGGTAAAATCCCTGCTCCACCAGCCAGGAACGGGAAGTTTTGCTTCCATTCAGCACCAGGACAAAACAAATACTTCCCAAGTTAAAAACAAAGGAAGGTTTTGTTACACAACACCCTCCAGGCCGGAGATTGAGGCTCTCACAAGATCAGCGATTTCCCATTCGAGGGAGATGCAGCAAATTATTTGTACAAAGAGCAGCCAGTCCGGAGAGGCTTGCCCTGATCAGCACAACTGAGGGTGGAATTTCAGCTCCTGCATCCCGTGAGCAGGAGTAATGTGGATTTGCTCCCCACCCGAGCCTTTGTTTCAGGTCAGAACAAAACCCACCAGGTGCTTTGGCGATGCTGGACTGTCCTGACTCCAATTTACACTCGTGTCTGGCACAGAGCTGGGACGTGTTCCTGGCTGTGCCTTCCCTGCTGCTGCCCTGGCTGATCCAGGAAATTCAGATCCAGGAAACCCAGATCCAGGAAACCCAGGGCTCTACAGCTGAGCATGAGGAGAATAAATCACTTTTACCTCTGGGTCATGGTTTGCTACCAACAGCATGGTTGGAAGCAGAGTGTTCTGGAGTATTTCTGCTTTTTGTCTTAAACATAAGATAAAACCAATCCTGAAATAAGTGTCATTGTCTTTCTTTGTGGAATTTCAAGAGGAAGAACACATCTTTGTCCTACAGAAACACCGGGGAGGGGAATTAAGTTTTATTCCCAGAAAAGATTTAAGTTTTATTCTGCACAAGGCCCAATGGAAACCACCAAAACTATCTCTGAACTCCCAAGAGCCACTAAAGAGACAGAGGAACAGAAAAGGTTCTTTCCTATGATTTGTAAACTCATTTTACACTATATATATGTATAAATTTATAATAAATACCATTCCTGTCCATCACCTCAAACCTCACAACTGCAGCAAAGCTGCTGGAGCCTGTGCCTCCAATTAAGCAAATGCCTGAGGACAACTGTCAGCATTCCTCACCATCCCTCCAAGATCCATTTGAAAAATTACTCTGTGGACAACTGAAAACCCTTCTCCTCCAGCTGCCTGTGCCATCCCCACCCCTGATCCCGCACTTGTGGTGTGGAAACGAAGCCACCCAAAGGCAGCTCCCCACCCCCAGCATCCACCCAGTGCTCACATAGCAGAGAACATTGTAAAATATGTTTGTTGATGTGTAATTCATGCACAATGTAAGATTATTACTCATAATGTTGTTACAATGTAATGTTGTTGTTTACAATGTGATATTGTTAATATTACACATAATATTATTAATGTTCTATTATCGTGGAACACAGACAAATGTCTGTTTGTCGACGTGTGTTACATGCACCAATTAATATTATATGTAATATTATTAATGCTGTATTATCATGGAACACAGACAAATGTCTGTTCGTAGATGTGTTTCATGTGCACAGTGTAATATTACATTGCTAATATCACATGTAATATTAATGTTTTATTATCATAGAACACGGACAAATGTCTGTTTGTCGACGTGTGTTACATGCACCAATTAATATTATATGTAATATTATTAATGCTGTATTATCATGGAACACAGACAAATGTCTGTTCGTAGATGTGTTTCATGTGCACAGTGTAATATTACATTGCTAATATCACATGTAATATTAATGTTTTATTATCATAGAACACGGACAAATGTCTGTTTGTCGACGTGTGTTACATGCACCAATTAATATTATATGTAATATTATTAATGCTGTATTATCATGGAACACAGACAAATGTCTGTTGGTGTGTGTTACACACACAATGTGGTACTACTACACTGTTAATATTATATGTAATATTATTAATGCTCTATTATCATAGAACACAGACAAATGTCTGTTTGTAGATGTGTTTCATGTGCACAATGTAATGTTATTACATTGTTAATATCACATGTAATATTAATGTTTTATTATCATAGAACACAGGCAAATGTCTGTTTATTGCCATGTGTTACATGCACAATGCAATATTATTACACTGTTAATATTACATGTAATATTATGAACGTTCTGTTATCACAGACAAATGTCTATTTGTTGATGTGTTTTGCGTGCCAAAAAACATGTTTGATGTGTGAAACACGCAGAAAACTCATCCCCATGGTTCTGGTTTGTATAAAAAATCCACATTTTTATAAAAGTGTATGTTATAGAACATATAACAGTGTATGTGAGGCATTCCCTCACCTGCAGCACCTATCTAGAGATAATTAACATCTCCAGCCAGGCTGAGGTTACCCTAAAGGAATGTGGAAAAGCTCTGTCACAAAGGAAATCCCACATTTATGGTGTACAGCCAGAGTGCACTGAATTCCTGGGGCAGGAGCTTTAACCTGAGTGTGCCCCTGCAGGTATGAAAGACCAGAAAAAAACAATGAATCCTGAATATCCTAAAAACAGCTATTGCCCAAACAACCACCACCCTCCTACCTGCATCTTCCCAACAGTGATTTCCCTTTGTTTTCAACCAGAATTCACTGAACTGAATTCCTGGGGCAGGAATTTAAACCCCAGTGTGCCCCTGCAGGTGTGAAACACCAGAAAAAAAGCAGCAAATCCTGAATACCTGAAACACAACCACAGCTATTGCCCAAACAAACACCACCCTCCTGGCTGCATCTTCCCAGCAGAGATTTCCCTTTGTTTTCCTACGTTTTCCTTTGCCAAGGATGCCCGGGGTGGGTTCCCCTGCTGGCACAGGTTGTAAATAATCTCAATAAACACTCACAGCTTCAGTGCCAGAGCCTCTCTCTGACCCAGATCCCAGCAGTTGCTGAGGATATTGTTTAATAGAACGGTGATCATTTAATGGAATGGCTTGGAGCTGTCAGGTTGTGTCACCAGAAATCTGCCCTTTTTTTCCCCAAAAATTATAATTTTTGTGTTCCAGTGAAGCTCTTGGGGAAAACAAGGTCAAACTCTGCAGAGAATCTCGATGGAGGTCAGAGTCAGGAGCTCTGGGGAGCTCACACTGAATTGCCCAGCAGGACTCAACTCCAAGTATCCCCAGAGCTACAAACTCCGCTAATAACCATCACCTAAAAGAATTCTATTTTCCCCTTTTCTTCCCTTTTAATACACAAGTAGCAACAGAGGCCAACAGGTGAGCTTCTCCAGCTGCTTGGGGTTTTAAATCACATTAAACAGTGCTAATTCCTATTTTTATACACCGAATTTGCACCCAGGAATGTTTTGTTTGAATAGCACCAAGAGGTTTTACCTGTCAGAGGGAACACCACACACAACCTGACCTGCCTGTGAATAATCTCAGCAATTCATGTTTGCCACCAGTGTAACTTCTGAGGAGAACTACCCCAAAAAAAGCTTTATTTTTCCTTAAATCCAAGCAGGTGAGGTATGGTTATAGTCCTGCTGAGAGCCTGAATATCAGGGTTTCTGCATTTTACTCCTTTGTCCTTCAGAGAAAGTCATTTCACATTCTGTCTCCATTTCCTCCCAGATAACATTGAGATTAAGCACTGCCTGATGTATTGGAACTGTGCAAGTTTAATTTAAGAAAGAACATAAGGCACGTGGTGAGCTCCAAAGTCTCTCAGAATGTACAGTCCAGGAGATTTCCAGAGTTCTGGGAGCTGAAAATTCCATGTCCTGTCACCAATGAGAGCAACTCCAGTGCAAAACAAGCATCCATTTCAAGGTGGAAAACAGAAAATAAGAAATTTCTTCTTTCTTCTCCTTCCTGATCAGAGCTAAGGCAGACACTGGGATCCAGCTGCTCATGAGCTAGAAAATCTGTTTTGCTGAAAATGAATAATTCATGTGTCTGACAAACTCACTGCTCTTTTTTTTTTTTCTTTATTAAATTTGGGCAGGGGGGTGCCACCAGTGTTTGCTGAGCTTTAATTCTCAGAATTCTCCAATTCTGTCAAACACACAATGGTAATTTCTCCCCTACCCTGTCTGAACTATAACTCAATTTGCAGGCAACAGGGAAATATTCTCAAGCTCAACATAAATCTGCCTACTTCAATATTGCACCTCTGCTGTTTCTGTCTCTACATTTTTTTTTTGTTTACAGCTCTGAACAAATTTCATGCCCACTGCTGTGTGTTTACCGTGATTTCCAGGCATGGGTTATTTCCCAAATGCAAAGACATGGATTTATGTTCAAATTCCATCCTAAACCAAGGTGGGGAAAAGCCAACTCCAAACGATGCCACTCCATTTGGAACAGAGTTGGAAGGCAGGCAAGGACGAGACCTTTGAGCCACGAATTCAGGTTTTCCAACTTCTGACTCTAAGTTACAAAATTATTCAGCCCAGACTCGGGATCTGAGTCAATAACCTCTGCAGGGATGAATGCTGAGCTCCTTGCAGGATCTTTTCATTAGTTATAAATACATCTGCCACTCATTTTCGCCTCCATGCTCTTTCACTCCCACTTCTTCCCAGCCAGCCACTATTAGATCTGAGCCAACAATGACATTTACAGGATTATTTTCTAAAAACTCATCTTCCTGTGCCTCTCGTCACTTCGCCTCGGGCTGAGCTGCACAATGACACCTTTGCAAGGCTGTAATAAAAAAGCTGATATTAAGCAGAAAGAAAAGCCCCAGTAAGTGGAAGCTCAGGGAAGAATCAGATAAATGTCTTTTTTAATACACTGGAATCTGGCAATTACCTCGCACATCAGCGTGAATAGCATGCAATAATTAACTCTAAGGCACTGAGCTGATGTAAGTGGCTGATTTGGGTCTAAAATAACCAATGGGATTTATAATCAGGCATAGTTACAGTGGTACTGAGAGCAGGGTGACTTCCAATTGCTCAAGGCAGTCCTTAAAGGTAAAACTTTTTTATTAAAATATTAAGTTGTGTAGCAAGACAGCAGCAAATCCGTTCACTTTGGGGGATCTGTTGATTTTCTTTGCCTTCCACCTCCAAGAGAATAATCCTAAATTTCATCCCTAAGAGATTGGACCTGTTGCATCTTTGATCTTCACATAAAGATGTGGAATTGTCTCTGCAGTCTCCTCTGGGTGTGATTCTGAGTTATCCCTGGGTTTAACCATTTTGAAAGCAGCTCAGGAGCTTCAGGCATTTGCTTGGACCATACAAAGAATTATTATCAGAATCCCAGGGAGATGGTGAATTGCAGAGGGTGAATTAAGCTTCCCCCTCCAGTACAGCATAGGTAATTAATAATTCAGGTAATTAAATGGGAAAAGTAATTATTAATTTTACCAGCTTTTACCTAAAAAAAACCTGGGGCATGGAGGGGAAAGAGATTTGTGTGTGCTCACAGACTGGGTTCCTGCACCGTCACAGCTCAGGTAATTCTTGAATTTTACAGAACTTTCACCAAATTTCAGAGAAATTTCCACTGCCACAGCAAGTTTTTGGGATTTAGGACAGAAGCTGATCCCATCTGGAACCAAAATAGGGATCAGACTAATTGCTAATTACTCTTACGAGGTCCTTGTGCTCAGTGGAATCCAGTGCTGTGCAGGAGTCGTTACAGTATTTTTCCAATTTAGGAATGGGCAGACAAATTGAATATACAAAGAGCTGTGTGCCTGAGACAGGAAAATGCATCCCCAGGCAGCTCAGATCCCAACAGTCTGCCCATTTCTTCCCAAATTCACAGCTCCTAATGAGGAGGCAGAAGCCCAGACAGATGGATGAGCAGGCTGAGTCTCTCCCCCTCAAGAAGTGAGGATTCAACAGCATCTGCTCCAGACATCCAGAAGGTTCCTGTCACACAAATAACAATAATCATCATCTGCCAGCCCCGGCTCTCTGCAGCAGGGATTCATGGAGGGCTGAGGTTCTCAGCTCCAGGAAATCCAGCTGTGTTCTGGGAGAGTGAGCACACGGCCCAGCCCTGCGAGCACACACCCAGCCCTGCCCGGGAGGGGGAATCTGCAGCAATCAATGGGAATCTCCATCCCATTTTCCCACATCAGACTCAAAGGCAACTGCAGGGATTGGATATGTACTGCAGGAATTGAATATTTACTGCAGGGATTGGATATTTACTGCAGGGATGGGATATTTACTGCAGGAATTGGATATTTACTGCAGGGATTGGATATTTACTGCAGGAATTGGATATTTACTGCAGGAATTGGATATTTACTGCAGGGATTGGATATTTACTGCAGGAATTGGATATTTACTGCAGGGATTGGATATTTACTGCAGGAATTGGATATTCACTGCAGGAATTGGATATTCACTGCAGGAATTGGATATTTACTTCAGGAATCGGATATTTACTGCAGGAATTGGATGTTTACTGCAGGAATTGGATGTTTACTGCAGGAATTGGATGTTTACTGAGGGCAGCCTGGTAGGAACACAATTTCTCAGCAGGTGCTTCCACAAATCATTTTCTTTAATGAACCTACACCAAAAACTTAAGACCAGAGGAATAGAACATCACGAATTACTTGTCTCAAAGGACCTTTAAAAAAATAACACCAAAGCAGTCTCAGGTAAGGGCATCAGCAGAGAGGGGAAGCAAATGGAGAAGGGAAATTAGAGCAGAACACTGCAGTGCTCCCTCTCAGTGCGGCACAAAATCTCTGGAAAGGCATTGGAGCTGTTTGTGGGGTAACAGGGGCTCAGGCAGTGCATCCCAGCCCCTTCCCCACCTGTGGGCCTGATGTTTCTGGGTCTGAGAGATTTTAGCCTGCTAGCAGCTGATAACTTTTGCCCAAGGAAAAATCTCTCAAGAAAGCTTCTTCTCCAAACAACCTTGGCAAACAACTCTCCTCTCTCCAAACAATCTTTCTCCAGGTGGTGTTTTGCTGTTTCTCCAGTTTAACCCATGGCATTAGAGAGGTGTTGTTCCTACTCACCTGTCACTCTGATTTTTCAGCCTTCTGATGTTTTTACATTCTTGTGTTGCAGTTCTCACAATTGTAACATAAACAAAGTAGATTGTTTTTGCATTCCTCTCTGTGATGGACTTCTGGCTTGACCAGTGGGGTCAAAGGAGTGTTAACCTTGTCCCCCAATCACTGGTCAAAGTCCAAACTCTATTTAAACCCTGAACCCAAAAATAAACTTCTTCTTTTCCTCGCTCTCATGCCAACAGGTGAGTGTAGTTCTTTTCGTGTCCTCTTAAACATTCACCAACCATGTTAAGTCTGTATGGAACACCTTATAAAAGGTAGTAAGAATTAGGCAATAAATCCTTCTTTTTCTATGCTCTTTGCCTTCTCAAATATTTGAAGTCTCTCATCTTTCTTCCCTGTCCTACAAGCACACCCACCAGCAGAGCTGACCCCAGAGCTGCCAGCACCCCTGGGAGCAGCACAGGCTCCATCCCACAGGCAGCTGTTCCCAGCTGGGACAGCAGAGGATGTGACTCTGACCTGCCCCATTCCCAGGGCACAGTTTGGAGATCCCAAATTCAGGTTTGTGACTCAGGTGGGACCTGCTCACAGGGGCCAATAAGAACCACCTAAAGCACAGGGTTTATCCACAGCTCGGAGGTCTCGAAGCAATGCAGAAAATCACATTTATCTCCCAGGTCAACAACTGCAGGAATTCAGAATAAAATTTGAGCTAGATATAATAGAAAGGGTGAAAGATCCATTATTTCACTCTAATAGGTCAGTAATGAGCTAAAAGATGTGAATATCACTTGAAGCAACAGGCTCAGATAAACTCACATTCAAGCGATCCCTTCACATTTTTCTGAGCAATTCCATCTGTGACAAGCAGTACTCGCTACTGAGCTTATTTCTGAGGATAAAAAAGCCTCTGACATGCTCATAATTCCAATAATTCTACTGGAGACTGGTCTTTACAACCTGCACAACCACATCCATCATTCCCTCTGCACAGCCCTGCCCAAGCAGCAGTGTTTTACAAAACTGACCTACACAGCACAGCAATTCTTTTTCTGTTTAGCACTTACACTCCAGTTCCAGCAGCAAACTCCTCCACATTTATTGCAGTTTCCTTCACAAACATTTCAAGGAAACTGTTTCTCTGTATAAAAAAACCCCTCAAGTTACAATCAACAAGCACTGCTGCACATCCTCTACTCACACTTTTCTTTCTGGTAGCTGGGGGGGTTTTTTGTTGTTGTTTTTTAACTAAAATTGCCATTTTTACACAATAAACACCCAGCAGAGCACACATCTCTAACAGCCAGTGTGAAATGCACATGGTGGAGCAGCACTGAGGTGGTTAAACACTCAGCAGAGGACTTGGGCAGTCACCTTTGGCCATGTCCATCAGGGAAAACTCTCACAAAAAGTCACTTATCCCAGCCCCTCTGGGAGCTGTGGGGGTTCTGGTGGGGAGACTGTCTTAGGCTGCAATGCAAGANCCAAACCAGGACAGAGGCACATCCAGGATGGACAGAAAAGAGGGAGGGGGGAAATGGCAGGATCAGCAAATCATGGGAGACACTGCTGGATAAAGCAGGAGAATCAGGCAGGAGATTCCATGATTCCTTTCCCAGCAGCACCCCAGGAGTGGTGTCAGAGCCCAAGGCAGCAAACAAGGCTGTGACCAACGAAATTCACATTTATAACAACACTGGCCCTGATCTGCAGGAAATTCAGGGGCTTGCCCTGGTGTGTCAATGAGCTCAGAAAGCAACTGCAGCACCAACTGTTCCTCCTGCAGCTGCCAGGAGGGTCTCAGGAATGTCCTGGTGACATCCTGATCTGTCCCCCACATGGTGCCTCCCCTAAGGAGCCACGTGTCTGCAGCAGCTGTTTTTGGGACAGGAGACAAAGAGATGTGAGAGGAGCTCATCTGACACAGAGAACATTGCAGACACGATTTTTCGGGAGCAAACAGTAATTCCACACATCATTTCCCCCTGCAGGAGGGAACAGCAGCCGGACTAGATGTGTAAAAACCCAAAAAAAGGGGGTTCTTCCCACCTCCCTGGAATTCTCAGTGGGGCTGCAGCAGGAATTTGGCTTCTACATGAAAGGAATGAGGGACTTGTCTTTCCAAACAAACTGTGGGCCTGCTAATAAATAAAAGTGGATACTGAGGGATGAAAGGAACAGTGGGAAGAAACAGAAATTCCACGGGAATTCCACTGAATGACACAAGGAAAAGAAAAAGGGGGGGTACACATTAGAAGGGGTCTGTATCAGGTGATTTGGGAAGTCTGGACCTCTCAAGTGCCTCAGCCAGTGGGGAAAGAGAGAGGGAAACGTGGCTGGGAAATTGGGATAAAAAGGAGGCTGCATCCTCTAAAAATTGGAGAGAGCCCAGGGGAAATGCCCCATGGCCTCTCCCTTCATTGCAATAAAGTTCCAGGACTCCTCTGTCTCCTCTTTGGACATAAATTTATGGTGTTTATGGATTAATTTCCCTGACATCCACAAGTTTCTTCACTTGCTGAAAATGACAATGCACACAAGAAGCGGATGGAGCTGTCAGCAATCCCAGCAGCAGAGACTCACGTGAGTGCTGAGCTGATCCCTTCAGAGCCACTCTCCACGTCAGTCACCTCCAGCTCCAGAAAAAGCCAGTGACAAGAGCACTAAAGAGCTGCAGGTTTCCAGCAGGAGACTCAGGGCTCACATTCTCCAGGGTTCACATCATTTCTTTGATGCAGCAGTCGATGATCCACCTCCAGACACTCCAGTGAATTCAGCACTTCAGCCAAACTCACAAATCCTGGCAGAATTTCCCCTCTGTTCATGAATCATTAGCAGAGCATTTCCATTTTCCTCTCACTCAACTCCACTGCAACACAACCCCAAATCACTGGAGTGACACAGGCAGGACTAATTTCCTTGGGAGGGTTTCTACCCCCTTTTTTCCTTCTCTAGAATTCTTCAGAGGATCTTCTGAAGGTTGAAATCACAGGATGTGATTCAGAAATCCAAAGCTGCCATCCCCGCGATCAGGAGGAGTGAAACATCCCTGGAATTGTGGAGGACGTGGGAACATGACCGTGGCTGTTCTTGACTCTTTGGTGACACAAGGAAGAGATCAGAAGTTTTGGTTTAATCTACAAATTCTCCCCCAGTCTGTAGAAATTAAAGTTCAGGCAGCTGGGTGTTGTAAGAAAGAACGTGGCCAACCTCTGTCTCGGGGAGTTTCAGACCTGCCCTCACGTTTTCTCCCAAAAATGTCTAATATCCTTTTCTAATCAGCTCCAGTACAGATTTTCCACCAGATTTCCAGATTTCCCAGATCAAACCCACCACTTAAATCAGACTCTGCCGTCTCAGCTCTAATTTCCTGATGTCTGCTCTGCTTCCAACACAAACTCCACCTCCTGCTTCTCCCAAAATTACACAGTTCTGTTGGTCCCGGCCTTTGCGGAATTTACAGTGAATATTTTATTTTCTTCCTCCTCCCAAAAATATTGGGAGTTTTTTCTTTTAAACTCTTTTTCTCTCTAGATATACAATCATTTGTATGTTTTATAGAAATTTATATAAACTTATACATGAGTTTAAATATTTTAAACAATTCATGTTCAATATATTTCTTCCAAAGCTCCTTAAATATAAAAACCCTAAGGTTCTTATCTCAAGGGATCACTGTCCTCCTAAAATATTCACTGAATGAAGTTCATGACACCATTCCTTTTCCATCTCAAACATCTTTACGGCCACACACGTGGCACAGCTAAACTCAAATCTTGAAATTCCATTTTTTTCCCCTCTTTTTGAGCTGTGACTTTCAGAGTTTGAGCTTTATTAAACCAGGCAGACCATCAGTTTCTTGTTGTTTTGTTTTTTTTTTTTCCCCCCCACCATATTAGACAGGGTCTAAATTTCCAGAATAAGTAATAGGGCAGGGAACAGTGCCATCATGTGTGTCAGGAGCACACAGCCACACATGGGGGGGTACCAGGCATCACTCCAGCCTTGCTGAAGACATCACACCCTTCCCTCCCAAGATGTTGCCATAGAAACCTCGAATTATGTCTGTGGGGAAAAAAAAAATAAAAAAAAAATGGTTTCCTAAAGGTATGGATGAAGCAGCTCCATGGAAACCAGCCCTGGCTGTCAGGGGAAATGAAGGGAGAGGGTTTGTGTGGGAAGGCACGAGATGATCATCAGCTGAATCTGCAAAGTGCCAGCCCTGCCTGCCAGGAGAGCTGTCACTGCCTGGGCCCTGCTGGGATGGAGGGTTGTGCCACAGGAGCTCCTGGCACGCTGGGCACCAGCTCTGGCCAGTGACTGCAGTGCCAAGGGGCTGAAACACCCCACAAACACCTGTCTGCATGCTAAAACACCCCACAAACACAGAAACACCCCACAAACACCTGTCTACATGGCTAAAACACCCCACAAACACAGAAACAGCCCACAAATACCTGTCTGCATGCTAAAACACCTCACAAATGCTAAAACACCCCACAAACACCTGCCCTCATGGCTAAAACACCCCACAAACAAACATCTGCCCTCATGGCTAAAACACCCCACAAACACCTGTCTGCATACATGGCTAAAACACCCCACAAACAAACACCTGCCCACATGGTTAAAATACCCCACAAATACCTGCCCTCATGGCTAAAACCCCCCACAAATGCTAAAACATCCCACATGCTAAAACACCCCACAAACACCTGTCTACATACATGGCTAAAACAGCCCACAAACAAACACCTGCCCTCCTGGCTAAAATATCCCACAAATGTCTGCCCACGTAGCTAAAACACCCCACAAACACCACCCCTAAACCTGGGAGCAGCCTGGCACAAACCAAAGCAGACCCAGGCTAAAAAGGAGTTGGGATTGGGAGAAGTCAATTCACCCCACAGCCCTGCCTGGTTTCGGCCTTACAAACACCCCAGCCTGCTCTGAATGGAAGTTGAGACATTCCTGGTAAATTTTCATCCCACTTGTCTGCCAATATCACCAGATCAGCCTCTGTGGAAAAACACGGTGTTTGTTCTTTAAGGGGATGTTAGAAAGGCAGGCTCTGGAACAGGAACCTTCTGGAAATTCCCATTTGCTGCACAAAGCAGAAGATTAAACCACAGCCATGCATGTTATTGTTGGATGGTGCTAAAGCCACCGAGGCCAGGAGTCAGCCACCCTCGACATCTCAGTCTGACACTGTCACCCCGAGCTCCCTCAATGGCACTCTGAGGGAAACATATGCCGCTCTCTCATGGTGAAATCAGCATTTAAACAGATCAGGAGCCTCCAGCAAATGAGTCAAATCTAATCCTTAATCAGCATTTGCTAGTTCACTAACCCCAGACAGATTATTTAATGCTGTTCATTGAAACTATCAGAGGAGCTGGTTGTCTGCAGCTCCCCTTCCCCAGCTGGTCCCAGCCTGCTTCATTCATGGAGCTTTGATGAGGGTAAGGGAAGCACAGGAATCATCCAAACAGATGTGGGAGTGCCTGAAAAATCCTTCCAGAAACGAAATAAAAAAAAGCTTTTGCAGCATTTGGCTGCTTTATCACTGAGGAACATTTTGTGTGGTTATAAAAGGTACTGAGTTACAGACACGTGTTGTAATTCCAGTCTTTTCTCCCCATTCTTTTCCCATTCTATTTCCCTTTTCCACTCTTTCTCTCAGGTTATATTTCCCTGAACAGAGTTCTGTATCCAAACACGGCTTTGGGGATTCACTGGAGTCCTTCCAGCTGGAGGGCACAACCCTGAGCTTGGGGAATATTGTGAAAGCACAGACCCTGAGCTCAGAGCCAGCCAGGCTCCACAGGAGCTGTTCCTCCTTTCCACGGAGTTAATGTCAGGCAAATCTTCTCTGTAACAGCTCCACAATTCCAGGGCACACGCACTTCCTGCCCTGCTCTTTCCAGCTTTCCAACCCCTGCTATTTCATGCTTTTGCAATCTTACACCACACAGCTCTCAAACCTCTTCCTGCCCGGCTCGATTTCACTTTCCCTCACTGCCTGCCAAAACCTAACTCACAGAACACCTTATTTATAAAATTCCCCTCTCTCCAAGGCTCAGGAATAGCCTCACTTGTCTCCTCAGCAGATCCAGGTTTTTTAGCCCATCTCTCCAGCCAGGTTTGATATTTACAGCTGGAAAATTCTGCATTCTCCACTGCAAAAAGTTCAAACAAACCTATGGGGAAAAGGCATCACAAACCCAAAAGGCAAATTAGCATTTCACTGGAACAGAGCCATCAAAATTCCGTTTTGTTTTTTTTTTTCATTGAGAAACTCAGAATTGGTTTTCACCATATGCTTGTGAAGGGAATCAAAGCTGAGCTTTAGATTAAGGATCAGCATTGCTACAGCAAGAATTAAACTCAGGATTTTACACTTTCCAGGCACTAATTCGTGGAGCATTTGGTTTCCTTGAGACTAACAGTTTTAATCAGGAGCCGGAGTCATCCCCAGGAATAAATTTGTCAGACAAATCAATTCCAAGCAAACCCCTCCAGAGCCAGCCCTGCTGTGAGCAGCTGCAGGAGGTACCTGAGCTCCTCTCACATCTCCCAAACATAAACAAGCCTCGCTTATCTTGGCCTGCCAATCACAGAGCCACGGGATTTTTTTTATTATATTTTAATTTTTTTTGGATAAACACGCAGGGGGGATATCAGTGTCCTCCAGAGGAAGCTGGAAAACATCCCCAGCTCTTGGGCTGTTGTGCTCCTCTCCTTGACACGCTTAGAGGAGTTAAAGAAACATTTTCCCTGCTGGGATGTCTCAGATTCTCCAGCTCGCCTGAACTTTGCTCACCAAACCCTTTTCCCGTTTTTTTTTCCCCGGAGCTCGTAAAATTCAATGCCATGAAGTGGCTTTAAACAGAGAAGAATTTAAGACAATTAAAGCATTGTTTGCTCTGCCCCAGTCCTCAGCAGGAGATTCCTTTCCCAAGGATTTGTGCCCCTCTGCTCCTGAAGATTTAAGATATCTTGTCAACATGAACGTAAATATTCACCAAGGTGAAATTCAGTGTGTGGGACAAACCCCAGGGCTGAGCACTGGAGGGGACCTCGCACAAGGTGCTGTTGTCAGAAAACACCTTCCAATGTTTCCCTGGAAAGAAATACAGACACGAAATCCTCTTTTTGCCTCCCAGTGTCAAAAGCACAGGATTTGTATTCCACAGCTTCCCCTCCCAGCCAGTGCTTTGGCAGCTGAGACACACCCCGTTCTGCTAAGGGGAAATACCCGATTTTATTCTAAATGTATCGTTTGTTCCCCGTGTTCCTTGGGCTAGCATTGCAATCCCAAGTATTTGATAATTCAATTGCACAATTACCATTAAAATGCCATTTTCACCACGGAGGTGGCAGCTCAGAACCACAAGCAGGGGACATTGTCCCCAGGTTTGCAGTGACAATCAGAATTCCGGCCCAGGAAGAGCAGCCACCCTTCAGGGCTGCATTTCCAACCCTGAATGACCCCAACAGACTATGGGAGTATTTATTTGTTCTGCTCTAAATCCATCTTCTCCAGTCTGCCACACCGAGTTATCTCCTCATTTCTCCCCTTCAATCATTTCATTATTTCCATTTCCCTCTGATGCTGATACATGAACCCACATCTTTTGTTGCTGATGTTGTAAAACCTGAGCTCTCCCCTTTCAATGAGAACCTTTGGTTTTTTTTTTTTTTTTTTTAATGGGCTCATTCCTTAATCCAAAACACTCAGGGAGGTGCAGGAGTTCCTAACTTCATTTCCTCCTCAGGTCAGAGTTCCAGTAAAACAGAACAATCAGCTGAATCAACTCCCTCTAAGAATAAAAAGAATAAAAAAAATAATTAAAAAAAAATCTCAGGAATTCTGCTTGGGGTCCAAGGGTGCTGAGGAAAGGAACAACACACAATGATGATTAGCAGGCTCTGCAGAGCTCTCCCAGCAAACACACAGATGGCACACAGACAGTCAAAAGCTACACACACATTTCACGACATTTTGGAAGCAGCACATTTGGATTTGAACACCCCAAGCTGTTACTCAGGGAACCTTTTTTATTTTTTTTTCTTCTTTTTGGTTTTTTTTTTGCCACCAACAAAACTCTGCCTCGTTTATTTTCACATTTCAACGCACCCACAGCACAGATCTTTGAGCATGCTCATAGTAAAACTATTAACATGGATTTGGATGTTGCTGTGTTCACTTTGCTTCTCCCTCTGGAATCCGGAGGGAGCCAGAAGCCAATGGAAAAAGGAATGCAATGTGTAAACCCATGAGGAGGAGACCTAAAGGATCAGAACCCTTCAGAAGCTCCCCTTGTTCCTGGAGATGATCACTGAAGGGACTTTTAGATGCCTCTGCCAGGTTGTTGAAGCTCTGCAAGAGCAGACCCAGCAGTCCTGTGCTTTCTTTGCCCACCACAGAGATGGTTTTTGCCATCCTCGTTCTTCCCAGCCCATGTGGCAAATGAAGATGCTCAATTCCCCCTCTAAAATCAGATTCAAACCCTCCCTGACAGTTGTGCAGGCAGTACAATCCCACTCCTGGCACTAATACATCAGATTTCTGAGTGCTGAAATACGCTCATTAAATAAAAGCCATTTCACAGGTTTTATAAGTAGCAGGGTGTTCACTGAGGAAGCAGAGCTGGCAGGCCACCAGCTGCCACAGCAGCAAGGGGTAGGACACAGAGATGTGAATTTCTGGATTTCATCAAGCAATTTTATCCCAAAAAGAACCCAGCAGCATCTGCTCTGAGCCCAGAGCTGTGCAAAATCATCCCTTCAGCCACCACCACTCATCTTCAGGGGTGAATAACCCAGGAGATTCTGACTCCCAAAATGCTGCTGTAAACTCCAGCTGCACTGAGCTCACCTGAGCCCTCCTGCAGGGTTTGTGCCAGAAATCAGAGACTCATTTATTGCCATACCCCAAATGATCCCTTTAGCCACCAAATCACAGAGTTTTATATAAATTTTTATCACATCTCAAAGAAAGCAAAAGAAAACACTCCCTCATGGGCAGGGTTTATGGCAGAAACCAGAGACTCAATTACTGCCATACCCCAAACAGTCCCTTCAGCCACAAGTCATTTATATATAAATGGCATTCATTTATTTATAAAGTCATTCATTTTTCTAAAGTTTTATCACATCCCATAAAAAGCAAAAGAAAACACTCCCTGGTGGGCAGGGCTCACAGGTTTTGGCATCCAGCAGATCTCAGTTCGTGCCCACCCTTCAGGAGGAGGGGATGTCTCCAGAGAGAGCAGAGCATTAGCAAGCAGATCATCTCAGCAGTAATTACTCTTGGCATTCAAATAATAATTTAAGCCCAGAATAATTTCGTTTAAGCCCTCACTGACTAACAAGAGAAATAAAAGGCATCAACAAACATCACAGAGGAACGACAGGATGACTCCTTCCATTCCTGCTCTGCATCAAAGCCTCATAAATGGGGCAAGGGGAGCTGCAAAACCCTGCTTGGAGAGCTCTGAAACACACCCAGCCTCAAGCAGCCACTGCAGAATCTCAGAGACAAACATGAAAACCAAGATGTGTTCAGAAATAAACAGCACCTCTGGCTTAGGAGTGGCTTTCAGGGGCCTGGAGTTTGAACCGTGGTACCTTAAGGACACCAGCTTCAGCAAAAGCCTCTCCAATTTGGTGTTTTGAACATCCAGAAGTTTCTTGTGTTGTCCTTACAGTCAGCAAAAGCCTCTCCAATTCTGTGTTTCAAACATCCAGAAGGTTTCTTGTGCTGTCCTTATAGTCAGCAAAAGCCTCTCCAATTTGGTGTTTTGAACATCCAGAAGTTTCTTGTGTTGTCCTTACAGTCAGCAAAAGCCTCTCCAATTACGTGTTTCAAACATCCAGAAGGTTTCTTGTGCTGTCCTTATAGTCAGCAAAAGCCTCTCCAATTCCGTGTTTCAAACATCCAGAAGGTTTCTTGTGCTGTCCTCAGTGCCAGTCTAAACCCTTCTGTGTTTAAGCTGAGCACTCTGTTTAAGTAGATCTTGAGCCGTCTCCCCTTTCACACCCAAATTCGAGAGGCTTTGTTTGCTGTTCGCTGCCATCTCAACAAGTCTGAGATATAATCAATTTAGGAACAGCACTTAGAACTATTTTTGAATGATTTCTGCCTTCAGCAGGAAGCAGAGCAGGGCACGTGTCCCGTATCTGGCTCCCACACACATTTTGTTCTTCACAGCCCATAAAGCACTGCCAGGAATCCACCTGCCAGGAATTCACTTTCGGGAATTCCAGCCCGGGCAGACAATGAATGGAAGGATTCGGCCCCACAAAGCCCAGCCTGGCAGGGACAGGACCCCTGGGAGAACATTAAAAAGCAAAGTCCTGGAAAAGCAGCCCCTGTGATCCCAGCAGAGCTGCCTCGGGGGGTGAGGAGCAGCGGGGTGTCCTTGATGGGATCTCTTGAATGTGAGTTCATCTGAGCCTGTTGCTTCAAGTGATATTCACATCTTTTAGCTCATTACTGACCTATTAGAGTGAAATAATGGATCTTTCGCCCTTTCTATTATATCTAGCTCAAATTTTATTCTGAATTCCTGCAGTTGTTGACCTGGGAGATAAATGTGATTTTCTGCATTGCTTGGAGACCTCCGAGCTGTGGATAAACCCTGTGCTTTGGGTGGTTCTTATTGGCCCCTGTGAGCAGGGCCCACCTGAATCCCAAACCTGAATTTGGGATCTCCAAACTGTGCCCTGGGAATGGGGCAGGTCAGAGTCACATCCTCTGCTGTCCCAGCTGGGAACAGCTGCCT
>VXBB01021200.1:0-22445 GCA_013399915.1 Illadopsis cleaveri
CAATTCCCAGACCTTTTGATCTGTAAAATGACTCGTTCTTCCACAACTCTGCTCCAGGACAGCAGAGCGAAGTGATTCCTCATCCTAGGGGCTTCTTTGGCAGGCTCCCCTGAGACATATAAAACTCTCTCCTAATAAAACTACAGAGGCTAAACAAGGTCTCCAACTGCATCTCTAGTACCTTTTTCTTTGACATTCTTCCCCTGGCTTTCCTCAGGGCTTAAAAACTTGGATAAAGTTTGCTGTGATGGTTAGATTACCTGGGACTTGTTGGATAAGAAAACTGGGACTGTAAAGTAAGAAAGGAAATAATGGGTAGTGTAGAGGCTGATAAATTCTGGAGGAAGCAAAGAAAGTGCAAGACCATGAAAGTGCAAGATAAGGTTGGACAGAGGGAGAACAGAGACAGCAGAACAAGGTAGTAGGTGGAGTTTGAGACGGGCTAGGCAAGGTCATGAGGGGAAGGGACTGAGGTGCTCCGGGCCAGGGTGTTGCAACTGGCTGAGGAGTTTGGAGAAGGAATTAGAAATCTTTACTCCTGGGATCAAGACTTGTGGGTGGAGTGATGGGAGGTGAGTGAGAGTGGAGCCAGGCTTCCTCAACGGGCCAAGGCAGGGGTAACTTAACCCCTTACTGCCCAGCCTTCTACGGGGGAGAGCAGGACCAGCCCAGGGAGAAAATAGGAACAAACTTCAGAAGAAGACTGAGGCCAGCCCAGAGGGACTGGGAGCCCTGGCAAAAATGGGTGCGAAGTGGTGACCACTAAAAACATTCTTCACCATATGATTACTCTCCTGACCTTCACCATGCATCCTCACCACTTTTTGTGGTACAAACTGGTCCTGTTTCTTTCAGAGCTCATGAAAATCTCTTACTCTCTTCTATAAATTTAATGGATTAGGTTTTAAATTAAACCCCCCAACATTAGTCTTATTAAAAGTGTGAAGGTTAATTTCAATTGCAAGAGATATTTTTTTCTTTGGAAGCTTACAGCTACTTTGGAAAAGCATTTTTTTCCTCACCTGTCTCTATCGCATTCAAACTTCAAGTACTAAATAAGATAAGAATCTTGCTAAAAATAGGATGACACCATGTAAGGAAAAACAATGCCAATGCACTTTCAGGAGTCTGAATTACAATAATCCTTCTTACTTTGCCCACAATTTCTACTTCTGTGTGCTGCTTCTATGGTGCTTCTTTTGTGTGTTATACTCAAAATATGGGTAGGAGCTGTGAGCTATTTTTGGTATGTGATACTATGCATGCAAGCAATGGATCATGTTTATGAATGGAGGAGGATTCTGCAGAAGATGCCTCATAAGGTGCTATTAAAAGTATATAACTNATTTCTACACAGCACATACATGAGAGTATCTGTCCGTGTAACTGTGTCACACTCCTGTGGGGGGACCTGACCTTTGATGTTTTTGAGCTGCCGCCGAGGTCTCCCGGGGGTCGTGCCGCCGCTAGAGGGAAGTGCGTCTCTGCCAGAGCAGCCGGATTTAGGGGCTCACGGGCACGGACTTTTTGATGCTAATACGCGTTTGTTTAATGTTTCGTTGCCAGGTCTGGCCCGTGTCTGTGATAGGTCTGCAGAGGCAGGAGCAGGCTGTGCTTGGAGCTTTCCCTTTCACCCAGCTGGACAGCGGAGAGCAGGGGTTTCTGGTGAGGAGGTTGGTGGTGAGTTGATTTGAAGTTTCAGGTGAGTCGATTCTATTCCGTCCCTCTCACTTTTTCCTCTCCGCCCGCTGCAGGAGCGGCGGGTCTGGCCGGGAGCAGGACAGGCCGCAGCCATGCTGCCCTCCTTCAATTACCTGACGGAGCACATCGGCTTCCGCGGCACTATCAAAAACTCCCCGAGGGACTTCGTAGTGACAGAGCTGGAGGTGCCCCTACTCTTCCTCAGGGACACCCGCGGTGAATTGCTCCAGATGACCAGCGAAGCGCCGCCGGCACAGAGCAGCCCGTGCCCGCGGGAGCCCAAAAAGCGGAGGATGGAGCCCCCCGGCCCGGGTGCCCCCGAGTGCCCAAGCCGGGCGGGGGGCGGCCGTGCTGCATCCCCCGGGAAAAGTGAGAGTGAGGGAGACCCCGAGCTGCAGTCCGGCCTTGGGGAAACCTCTGTGCTGGAGTCCTTACTCGGCAAGCCCGTGAGCGAACTGCTCAACAATTTTGCCTGTGATCTGAAGGATAAATGGGGCCTGGAAAACAACGCGGATGCTGGCACTAGGGAGTTCTCGCTAGGACCTAGGCTGGACAAGAAAATTCGAGCTGATTTACACAGTGCTGTTAGGCAGAAATTCCCTTTTCTAGTCACTGTTACAAAAGACAATGAAATGATTGTAAAAGGAAATCCTGATTACAGAGAACTTTGTCAATTAGTGACTGAAAAGGAAACAAGTGACTTCTTTAAATTTTTAGATGCAAAGCTAGAAAATTCCACATTTTCCTTTGAGCCTGATGGAAACAAAGAGCACAGAAAAATAGTTCACCACTTTATCAATAGAAAGTTTGGAAAGCTTTTAGAAACAAAATCTTTTACTGTGACAGATGTCAATGATCAGCCAAATATGTCAATAATGGTACGGTTTCGAGAAAAAAGTTGGTCCAGAAAAAGGTCTGCTGGTGGTTTTCAGGAGAAGCAAGATGTTTATACAGGTAAATACTACATTTTTAGTGAAGGTGGCAGGTTTATGGTGTTCTGTAGAAAGACTGAAACTCAGGATCATTTTTATATGACACACAGGCCTGGTCGAACTATTATTTATGTTGAAATAAACCATAATCAATGCAGTGGTGTTACATCCCTGGTGAATGAAATGGACGAATCAAGTTACTGCAGCACTTTGACATAAACTGCTCAGTGATAATGGTTATGGCTCTTTTGATTGTAGCCACTAACTGACTCTGGCGTTCCCAGGGTGATAGCTTTCTCTTGAAAGTAATTGTGGGATTTTAGGAGGTGCATCTAGATACTGAACAAGTTAGTAAGGTCAAAGTTGACTTATGATCTCATTCTTTAAAGCAGTTTCTGATACAGAGAATTTTTCCTACAATACAACCATGCATGTTTGTTGCATTTTATGAGGTACTGTTTTTAAAGGCATCAGGGTTTTTTGATTGGTCTGAGTTTTGTGTACTGTTTTTATTTTTTTCCTTCTGTGCTGTCAAAGGCCCATTTGATTTAGTTTTGTGGGGTAGGAGGACAGTTTCTTTGCAGTTTCCATGCTGTTACAGTTCCAGGGGAAGAACCTGCCCATCTGTTGTGGCAGAACACTGAAACATAAAGACAAGTTCCTAATAATTCTGAGATGATTGTTTCAGCTTTCACCCTTCAGAAGGAAAACCTAGAAACACTCGAAGCAATCGGCTTGTTGGCAGCTGAACTTGATATTCTTCCTTCAGACTTCAGTTACACTGGCATCAAAGATAAGAAGGCTATCACTTTGCAGCCTATGGTTGTGAAGAAGGTGACTCCTGAGAGGTACTTAGAATCTGGGTGCAAGCAGTTTAGCACCTAGTTTTTGGTGTTATTAAGTATCAACGTGGTACTATCTCTTGAAATGTTCAAACTAACCTGTCTTCCCCTTGTCTGTATAGAATACGATGGAAATGGCTTTAATCTTTTGTGGCCTTAGGGAATATGCAATTTAGCACTCAAGTCAATGGTAACACTGCACTGCAAACTGGACTGTGAAGCCAGTTGTCCAAGAGATAATTAGCAAAACTTCATGTTAGTTTTTAAATGATGGAGCAAAATAGGTAAATGCATCCACACAGCAGAAGAAATAAATAATTTTTATAAATAAACAGTTTATGAAGTTATTAAAGTATTGCTTAGAATTCAAGCTCTTATGCTGAAATTTTCCTTTGATTTGAATGATTCTTATTTACACATAAGAACAAAGAGATTGAGTAGATATTTTAAAGGGTAAATGTTTGAACTGTCAGCTGTGTTTCCAATTACAAGCATGTGTGAGCACACCCAGAGAATCAGTGCACTGAATTTGTTTTTGTTAAAGCTGACTGAGAAAGAGCAATTGTGTTTTGGAATCTGCTAGAACACATTACCTTTTCTCTTCCTTTCTCTTTAATGAAAAACAGGTTTTGATGAGTGAAGAATATAAAAATGACAAGTTTTTCAATTAAAAAAATTAAAAATTCAATGCAGTTAGTCTGAGAAAGTTTGATGAATTGCTTCATCCAGCATCTGTCAATGTCATAAAAATACCAATGATGCAAACATTTAAAAAGTATGTCTGGATTATAACTAAATTTTAAGACTTCTATCTCTGCGTTTGATTTGTTTTTCTCATAATAATTGTTTTACATTCCATTTTTTTAAGTGTTTTTAATATCAGTGCAAAGGTGAAAAAGACATTAATTAGAAGTTGTATAGCTGTAGTAGAGGGTGGTTCATAATTTCTCCCAATTATTTATTCAGGTTGAAGGAAATTGGAAACAAAATGGAAAAAAAGGGTATGAAAATATACAACATCCGTCCAGCTTACCAGCACCTCAGACTTGGTCAGCTGAAGGGCAATCACTTTGACATAGTTGTGAGAGATCTCCAACACCACAGTCATGACTCTTCTGCAGATTTGAAGGAGAGAATATCTGAAGCAATGGAAAGTGTTGAGGTGAGAAAGGCTCATGGTTGCTGATAATGAACAAATTTTTGTTGATGTTATAAAAAGTACTTTCAAGGAAAATTCTTGTAATAGCACAATAATGGCAATATTTCCCAAGTTTGGTGCTTTTTGCAGTTTTATGTCTTTCCTACATCACTTAGAGAATAAGGAGTAAAATTGGCTTCCAAGAAGGGACTACAAGTGAATTGATTCTGTGTTACCGACTGGAGACCCCAGGGTGGTGCAGCAAAAGACAAGGAGAATTCAGAAACAAATGAGTATGGATATAAGAGCCATTGCTGCACAGAGCTGAAGCCAGCCAAAGTGATGGGTCTGACTGTAGCAGATGAAGGGGGAAACAATGTACTTACACATCCATATAATGTGTATGTGATACGTGTATATACACACATATGCTCAGTGCACATGACAGCTGGTTGCCTTTTTTGGTCATGTGAGGAACTTGCACGGTTGGCTTGAATGAAAAACTTTAATGGTATGAACATGTGTGGAGTGTCCATTTCTGAGAAAGAAGATTCCCCTGAAATGCAGTGCATTTTGATTCTGTTTTCCTTAGTCCCTGAAGGAAACTCCCATCATCAGACATTTTTAGACCACTAAGAAAAATAAAAGAAAATAATGGAAGGGAAAAACTGTAGATGTTTTTTATAGTATTGATTTTCTTGCCCTATTTTTCAAAGTAATAACTATAATATAAATTGCTTTAAGAAGATTAATCCAGGAATAAGATCTTGAATGAAAACTACCCAGTGTGCAAAAGCAAAATACATTGCATGTATTTTGGAAATTAATTTTATTATTGAGCAAAGCATTCAGCTGGTACTATAATGCTTGTTTTATTTTGCTGTTCGGAAAATGAACACAAATTCCTGTGATTGTGTGTCTTGCTTTATTAGATTTACCTTACTGGTCAGAAGATGAATGACAAAACGGGATAGGTATTAATCCAAAATTTTTTCATCTTCTTTGAAATTTCATCTTCTTCTTGCATTTTTCATCTTCTTTGAAAGCAAAATTGTGTGTGGGACCTGTAGGTGTCCAAAGCAAGATTATAAAATTTGAACGTAACAACCGTTTGCAAAACAAATATATGTTTTTTGTTTGTCTACTGCATGTATACTTACTAATTTTTAGAAAAAGGTGTTCTCTCTGGGTCACATGACTGTGATTTTATTTCTCACATGAGACCTATAACTCATTAGGGGGTTTAAAATCCCAGTTAGCGGAAGTGTTCACTTCTGACCTTTATATTGCAATAATAACAGAAATTATCTCACATGAAAAAGATTAGTGTTTTTGAGAAAAAATATCCAGTGGTTACTGTTCATTAGCTGTGCTGTATTTGCTGGAGTTGAGATTCCATAATCTGACACATTTAAAAAGCTTAATTACTTTGATTTGACCTATAGTTGTAATAATAATTAACTATATAGAAATAATTTTGTTTCATTTACCTGGGATCTTTTTAATGGTGTGAAGACAATGGTAGAACTTGATAGTCTTTTTAGATGTCTTTTTAGTGCCAAAATATTGTAATGGATTATGAGTTTTGCTTTTGTTTCATATTACTTCTGATTCTGGTTTTATGCATTTTGGATGTAAATATAGATGTATGTGTTGTATGCCTGGTCTTATTAATCATACCCAGTACTTTCATGCATGTAACATACTTATTCTTTCTCATTCTAGACAAAAGGTTTTGTGAATTACTATGGACCTCAGCGATTTGGACAAGGACAAATTGTTCAGACAGATCAAATAGGATTGGCTTTACTGAAAGAAAAAATGGTATTTCCATTTTTTTAATTTGAGTACTTACTGTCAAGAGAATTTCATATTACTGTTGCAGTATCTTGCACTGGAGTTGAGCTTCTCAGTGAACAGTTTCATTTGTGAGATAAATCCGTGTGCTGGAAGCGATTGCTAGATCAGTTTTGATAACAACATAAGCATGAAGATATTCATACTGAAACTAAAACCTTTTTTTAAACAGCAAGTGAAGCTTTAAATAGTTCTGTGGTGATAGTTCTGTCTGTGATTGGAATGTCATTGGGATTGTCATCATGCCTCTTGGTAGGAGAGTGGTTGCATTCCATACAGGATTTGAACGCTGGAAAGAAGCAGTCTTCATATAGTGTTTATTCGTGATCCTGATAGCCTCCAAACTGTAGTTCCTTCATCCTGCTGGGGGTCTGTTTACTTCTTAAAATGTCACATAAGTTCATAAGAAAGGATTTGCTTTTTCAACACTGCAGTAATTTATTTGCTATATGGAAAAGATTGCTGCTTTCCATTGTTCCTTGACTACTTTCCCAGACTCTCCGTTCTGAGCTTATTAAGTAATAATGAATAAGATAAATGTACTTTTCAGTATGTGTGGTATAGTGTTTGGCACAGGGAAAAGACTAATCAGACATTACAAAGTCAAAAGGATACTTGAGTATCCTTTTCTTCTAATCTTGTTTTGATTCTGAGAAAAATCATGAAAACTTATCTTTCAAATACAAGATTCAAGATCTGAGGGCTACCTATGAAAGTTGCTGTTGATGTATCTGATATCAGACAGCAGTTGGACCAGGTGCCAGTCCCTGAGGAGTAATGATTTAAATACTTAGTCTTAACTTAATTACGTTAATTTAAAATAGGTAGGAACTACTATTTACATTACAAATGTGCCAGTATGTGCTTGCACTGTCCAATACAGAGGAGCACAAGAGCCAGGTGTCACAGGTTGGTAGAAGTGCTAGCAAATTGAGCAGCTCCTCCAGTATTGCAAGTAGCAGAGATTACTGTAGTGTTTTCCTTGTCACAGTGTCATCTATCCTTATACAGATCAGTGTTAAAAAACAAAATAAAAAATAGTTGTCCCTCTGTATGAGACTGTGGAAAGTGTTCAGTCTAAATTTTGCATGAAGCATGCAGGATGGAAGGAAGGAGCCTTCCTGTTCAGGGTAGGATGATGACAATTGCAAGTGGAGAAGTTTGAACTGGATGACCAAGAAAGTGACTGGTTTCTCACAGAGCTTTGAAAACTGTTTTATGTTTTCTATGTGACTAAAACCTCTTTTTAATCTGAGAAGGGACACAACACATTGTTTTGTGTTTCATGGGATCTTCTGTGAAAGGAAGAATTTGACTTTGACGCTAAAGAACTGATTTAATTTTGAGAGCTTGCAGAATATGTTAAGACAGAATTGGATGCATGATTACCTGTTTAGCTGACAAATAGTTATATTTAACTGAAAAAAAAATTTTTTTTTTAAGGTGAAAGCTGTGAAATTATTTTTCACACCTGAAGATACTGATGATCCTGTAAACAATGCAAAAAGATATTTTCTTCAAACTGGTATGTCCACTTAAATTGTCCATATATTTATGCAGAGTCAATATTGTGAGGTAATAAGGTGTTGCTGCACAGGGAGGTATTTTTATTTTCCTACTGCTTTATCCCACTTCATTCTGTGAAACTCAATAGAGTTGCACATTTAAAAATTATATGAGGATGAGGCTCTAAATGTGCAAAATAGTGGAAAATGAATGTACTTCTGGTGCAAGAAAATGCAGAAGCCAACGCTGTATATCATAATGCAGGAAGAGACTAAGATTGTTCAGAGGAGTTCTGGTCTCTTTCCATCTGTCTGCTTTTAGACAGTGAACTTCTTCTCCCTAGTGAGGGAAGTGTACAAGAATGCGGCACCTGACTCATACTCAACCCTCAACACATCTACTTTCTTTCTTTTTCAAACTAAAATCAACAAAATAGGTCAAAGGCAGGAGTGCGCTGAGTAGAGTGCTCTGTTTGCTGTATTTATTGCTTTTATCATTCAGCTGAACTTTGTCACCAATTTGAAGTTGCTCTCTACTTCAAATGTATTTTTCTTTTCAAGTATTCCACATCTATTAGCCTGCTTCTCACTGTAGATTGACATACCAACTATGAAATATAAAGTTGCCTACGAAGTGTCTACAAAGCTTCAAAAGACAAAGATATGTTTAGTTTCACAAAAAAATATGAGATGAATGATTCTGTTCTGTACGTGGCTGTATGATGCATGGATGATCAATGCATCATCCATGTATGATGCATACATTGATGTGGACTCTGAAAGCAGCTACTTGCCTTTTCCTGAAAGCAGGCATAGAAGTCTCTGTGAAAAGCTTCATTGGGTAATCACTTGTAATATGAAAAACAAACCCATAAAATTTTAAATACACAGCATTTATATAATGTAGTAAAAATCTGATTAAATGCATTTTCATCTTGGTTAAGGGTCAGACTTCCCTGAGGCCAATGTAATTTTCGCCTTTAAATAAAGACATAGTTTTTACCTGCTGTGAAATACATCTTCTGAAATAATAAGAAATAGAGATGTAATATTCTTGTATAGCTTGGTTTTTACTTTCACTTACCTGGTTCAAAAAAAAAAAACCTTTTGGAGTGATAAAGTGAGTTTCTGAAAAAAACATTGTTCAAACTAGGCTGAATAACTGAATGACAGCTAGTTTAATTTATACTGCATGAAACAGAATAAAATTCATGAGTCTGTGTTGATAGGCATAAAAAGATGAAATACATATATTTGTCTAACATGACATATTGAAAGAAAGGAAATAATCAAAGCATGAGACATTAGACTGACACCTTTTTTTCCTATTTGATTATTTTATCTTTTTAGAGGTCAGGTAATACTTGAATAATCAGGGATTACTGACATAGTTATTTTTGTTTATATCAGAAGATGCAAAGGGCACACTTGTGATGCTGCCAGAATTTAAAGTCAGAGAGAAGATGCTGCTACGAGCTTTAAATCGCTACGGTGTAAATCATGAAGGTTGTACCAAAGCATGGCTCAACATTCCGCACTCCTTGCGCATATTCTATGTCCATGCTTATTGCAGTAAAATTTGGAATGAGGCAGCATCATATAGGCTGAAGACTTACGGCTCAAAAGTGGTTGAGGGTGATCTTGTCTGCTTGGAAGAAAATGATGAAAGCATTTCCCTCAATGACAAGGTGAGTCTTCTTGTAAAGTACTTCTTGTAAAAAGAAAACAACAACAACAAAAAACTCCAAACAACTTAATGCAATTGAATACATAAGCAGGCATACTCTAATGCCTTTATTTTGGTTCATTCATTAAAATATTTAATATTTGTGACAAAATTAAAAAACATGATGTAGGATTCTTTTTGTTGTTTCACCATAAACAGACATACGATCTACATATACAATTAGCAGCTTTAATCTCTTTTGGCTGTTCATTTTATTCAAGTGAGAGGAAGGAACAGAAGATCAGAAATGATACATGTGAAAATTTAGTCTCAGTGGTATACAATGCTCTTCTTTGGATCTGACTGGGGAAAACCTTCAGAGTAGACTCTGGGTGTGCCCATATTACCAGTCAGGGCAGATCTGAGTCTTGCTCTCCACATCAGACCTTTCCTAAACACAATGCTGAGTGTCCAGGGTGAAAGGTGGCCTCAGGCTGAACTGATAATCTCATTGCAGCTACAGAGGCAAAACATGTGTAGCACAATTTCACTGGTGCTGGGTCTGAACTGGTGGCAGCTGTCAAAAAATGCAGCAATCTTCTTGGTAAAGTAGTAAAGGGCAAGGGAGTGCTTCTCCTTGCCCATAGATCAGCCTGGGAGCTGTGCATGGAGCCATAGATGAGCCAGTGCATATACTCTGGCAGTGGAGTGTCTGGTCCCAGGTTTTGACATGTTGAAGTCCATTCTGAAGTGCTCTCTTCTTTTTAGGGTTAGCATACCTTATTGTGAAGACAGTTGCAAGTAGCAAGTGGTAGGATAAAAGGAAATAGCCTCAAGCTGTCCCTGAAAAATTTAGATTGTGTATTAGAAAATATTCTTCACCAAAAGGCTTATCAAGCACTGGAACAGGATGCACAGAGAAGTGATTGAGACACCATCTCTGGAGGTATGTGATGAGGGTTTAGTGGTGGACTTGGCAATATTAGGTTTGCAGCTGGACTCAGCCTTTTCCAACCTAGATGGTTCTATCTTTCTCCTGATCAGATCAATCATAAAATGTGCAGTGTTTTACTGGGGAGCAAACAGATGTGTGCAGAGGCAGAATGTAATTAATTTCTTTTGGGTAAACCTCTTACAAATTTGAAGGCAAGAGCATTTGAAAGGCTGTCTCCAGTCCCTTTGGCGTGGCTTGTGTTTCAGTTGAGATTTTTCTTTACCAGTATTCTTGAGAGTGAATGTTAATGAAACAATTAGATCAAATAAAATAAAAGCAGATGTATTAAATTCAGTATTGAGTTACTGAGTTTTATGTAGATATATTCCTTCTTAATATAGAACATTTTTCTTTGTATTTTTACATTTGCTGATGTAGCACAAGATGGCATTGACTTTGTTAACTTCAGATTCAAAGAATAATAGTGGTAGCTAGTGTCAGTAAATGTTTAATGCAATGCCATCTACCCATAAACTGATTAATTGAAGTTAAGCATATCTTAAGATTTTTTCATACCTGAGTTTATTGCCCCTGTAGTAGTCAATTAACCTTAATAATCTTTGCAAGTTTGTGAGTACAGTGCATAATTCCTAAAATAAAGCACATGTTTTTACTTTTTAAAAGATTGGTATTTTTTTCTTCTTAAATGTCTTGTCAGGTTCATGTAGTCACTGCTTCAGAAGAATCAGCTAACAAATATTCTATATACCAAGTAAGTCTTTATGAAAAATTCTGAGTTTTTGATCTTTTTATTTGATTAAAATATTTTATTTTTAAAAATGTGACTAATTTAACTGGTGCAGTCTTCTTGCCTGCCAGAATGCTCATTGAAGAAAACATGTGAACTAATTTCCAGTCTCATAACAAATTTACTTGGTAGTGAAAATAAGTACAGTGTTATTTGCAGTATGGCAGTGTTTATCCTGAAGCTGAATACTTTGGGAAAGATTTCAGTCTACTGGGAAAAATTTTCAAAAGCAGTTATCGTTCTAATTTCTGAAGGTTTCAGAGTGTCTTTGTGAAGTCTTGTATGGCAACTTAATATATGGCAACTGAATGTCTTTACTGCTGTATACTGCTTTGTTTTAGAAATCCTGATACATTGATTATTTTTTCTGCTTTAATTACATTCAATATACCTGCCATGCACAGCTTCATTTCACAAGAGAATCTGCTGGTTTACTATTTGAGGCCTCAAAACACACAGTTTAAACACATTTTAAATGATCACATTTATTTAAAGGGAAATGGGTGAGCATTACCTCAAATATGTTTGTTTTTTTCTTTGAAGGTGGTTCTTCCGATGGTGGGACATAGTATCAAGTATCCCAGTAATAAAGTTGGACAATGGTACCATGAACGACTTTCTAAGGATGAACTGGAGTTGTGCAAATTCAGAGTGTCTCCATTACAGCTGAATATACCTGGATGCTATAGACTCATTTTGAAAAATCTTCAGAATCTCTCATATTTTTTGGAAAGTAATGAAAAAGAGATCAAAATTGAGGACAACCATCTGAATGATTTAAAAGTCTCTCTTCATATATCATTTGACCTCGATCCTTCATGTTACGCAACAGTTTGTCTGAGAGAAATAATGAAATGCAATTTTTAAGATTCCACTTAATGAAAGACTGCTGCAATATTGTACAATGTTGGTATTTTACATGTAATGCCAAGAACATAAGGGAGAATAACAGGTTCAAGTAATGAACAGGAAAAATTTGTAGATTGAGATTCATACAGATTAGGAAAAAAAAATTACCAAAATCCTTTGGAATGTTTCAAAATCGTTCCAAACTCTAAATGCATTGAATGCATTGGAGTAAAACTGTTACACCAGGCAGGTCTAACAGAACTTAAAGAAACCGTGGGCAGCCAGCATGAATTTCGTGTTTGCATAGACATCTGGCTTGCAAAGTTAAGTCCTGGAAAAGTATTTGCAGCAAATAAGTGTATCTTGCAATTCATAGTGTTTTTTAAAAATGGTTTATACTAAATGTTATTCAAGCAATAATGTTACAAGTTTACAGCCTAAAGGTTTCTAACTGAGAAGTTGATGTACTTGGGTTTCCTAAATATATTGTGTTTCATTGTGTTCAGATACTTAGTGTTAAAAGGTAAAAATCCTGTGTCAACAGTGACAAGTTGTCCGTTGCTGTATCAGACATTTGATGAATGCCCCAAATTAAGTTAATGCTAACGATTTCAGGATTCAGTAGTGCATAGCTGGGAGTGCCTATTTCAGTAAGCTCTTCAAGATCAGGCAAGTACTTGACATCACTGAAAAAGCATTTATAATGAAACCAAAACCATGTAACATTGTTTACAAGATGCAGACTTGCATTCCTGTTGCTGTCAAGCCTTATGGTAGCACAAGAAATAGTAACCAACTTTGGAAAAAAAACTTTCCTATTTTCTTTTTGATTAAGTAAAAAAAAGTTAACTGTGATTAAGTGAGTGGATTTTTGAAAAAGGAGAGAACAAAAATGCATCATTTACCTTGTCTATTTGCCACTGTACCACAATATTTGAGAAAGCAAGTTAGGACATTGTGGTTTGGATGGGTGGACAACCAGATGAGTGAAAATGTGATTGGATGATAAGCCTCAGAGAGTAGTGGTTAAAGGGTCACACTCTTCCTGGAGTGAGTGTCATTGGGATGTCTTCTGGGCCCCATCCTGCTTCATATCTTTGTCAGTGGCCTGGAGGAGTGGATGGAATTCACCTTCATTGAATCTGCAGATGACACCAAATGAAGGGAACAAGTGGATATTCTGGAGAGTCAAGCTGCTGTTCAGGGCAGCCTAGATATGCTAAAGGAAGAACTTTACTAATTAAGTACTAATGTGAACTGTATGATACTCTACAAGGACAAATGTGAAGTGCTACCTGTAGGAGGGAAGCACCAGTGCAGCAGCCCAGCTCTGCAGGGATCTGGTGGGCAGCTGAACATGGGCCTTGTTCAGCTCTTGTCAGCAAGGATGACCAACAGCCTTGTGGAATAGGTTAGCACGGACACAACCAATAGATCATGGGAAGGTATTACATCCCAATTTTCAGCAGTTGTTTGACCACATTTAACTTTTACATTCCATTTTGGTCCCTAGCACAAGAAAAACATAGAAGAACTGGACCAAGTTCAGCAAAGAGACTCTGAGCTATCAGGGCACTGGAGCCCTTGTCATTTGATGCTGAAGGAACTGGGCTCCATCCGCTTGAAGAAGACATAATTTGGGGAGGAATCAACAGCAGCTAACCTATGAAGAAGTTAGCAAGAAGGTGGAGCCAGGATCTTCATAGTGTGTGTGGCAGGAGAGCAAGAGACAATGAGCCTAAATTGAAATGACAGATTTAAAACGGTTAAAAAGAAGGACTTTTTTTACCTGTGAGGACAGTCAGGCAGTGGAAAAGGTTGCCCAGAGGCAGTTCAGCCTCCATATGAGGAGGTTTGTAAGACTAGATGGGATAAGCCTCTTAGCAGCTGTCCTGGTTTCAGCTAGGGCAGAGTTAATTTCTTCTCAGTAGCTGTCACAATGCTGTTTTGGATTCAGAATGAGAATGAGTGTTGGTAACACTGATGTTTTGGGTTTTTTTGCCAAGTTGACTATCCTGAGTCAAGGACTTTTTTCTTGTCTCATGCTCTGCCAGTGAGGAGGTACACAAAGGAAACTAGTAGAGAGCACAGCTGGAGCAGGTGACCCCAACTGACCAAAGTGATATTCCACACCACAGAACATCACGCCCACTGTATGAACTGGGGTGAGTTACCCGGAAGAGGAGCTGATCTGGATTCGGGAAGGGAGGTTTGGCATCAAACAGAGGGTGGTCAGCAATTGCATTGAGCATCACATACTTTTTCCCTTTTTGTTATCGTTATTATTATCATTGTTTTGTGGAGGCAGTTAAACTAGGGGCCAGAGTTCTTTTCCAACCTGGATTGCCTGTAGATGGCAGCACAACTTAAAGTAGGAGGGTCCACTCATCTTTACTGAGTAAGAATTAATAATATAAATGATTTCTGTATATTGCATCAGTTGATAAAATTATTGCATCATTTTTGAGGTGATGCTAACAGCTGAGTATGATAAATTTCCCAAGCTTGAGAATTATTGGAATAGGAAAAATAGAAATAAAGCTCACATAATTTCAATGCACGTATAAAACTGTGCAGCAATGAAGGATCCAGATAATTCTGTACCTTAAAAAAGGGGATTACTCTGTAAGTCTGAGTTAGTAATTCAAAATTTTATCTTTAGTTTTTATATGAGGAAATAGACTGTCATGCACACAGTAGCTACAGAGCCACTGCAGGTGTCTTAATTCATTACAGTGTTTAATCCATACCTCAAGTTTATAGTATACAGGCAAAATGATGGAAGAATCCATTTCCCTGCCATGACCCAACTGAGTAAACTGTCTTCCGTCTTTGCTTTTCAGTATCACCTCTTCTGTCTTCCACCTGCCCTTAAAAATCCCCCCATTTTGGAAAATTATTTTTAACTTAAATAATTTTGGTACAGCACAGTTAAAAAGAGTTGTCGTGTCAGCATAGGCATGGTAAAGTGCTGCTGTGCAGACAAGAAGCTGCATGCAGTTACAATGACCAGAAGAAATAAACAAGCACTAAAGTTCTGTTTAAGGAGACTATTGTGGTCATTGTCCATGTGGATGAAAAGAGCCTTGAAAACCGTCTCATTGCATACACGATTTGAATACAGAAGGTATTAAAAGTTGAGCATTGATTTGGAAAAACACAAAAGGTCAGATTAAAAGGTTTTTGACTGAAAGGCATGCTATTTCAAAATAAAAGATCAGAAGATGGTGTTGAAAGAGTTCCCTTATAATCATTTTAGGATCATTTGTCAGTACTTCTATTGAACACTAAAAAAACATAATCTTCTTAAGCAAATCATTCTTTCTGCAACTTTAAGGTGAAAGAGCTAATTATGTGTGCCCATAGGTTAAATTCCTAGAGTAGAAATGTTCTACCAGGGAAGTCAGATTAGCTGTTAGATTGTTTACGTGATAAACATCCTTTTTACTTTATTTATTTGTAATTCATTCTCTTAATCCTAGCAGCTATTTTTCAGGGTTGTGTAAATTAACAGCTGAATTCAGAGAGGTTTGTATGAGTGCAATACTCAGCTTCCTAGGTATAATCTGTATATAAGCAAAACATTTCCAGCCCTGCATTAAGAAAAGATGGTCATTATGTACTGATCTGAATTTAATGAAAAGATTCACGTGTTAGTCATCTCTCATTTTACTGAGCACTTCTATTACTACCATCCTTTTCTGATAATCCTTAAGGCAATTCGCTAGTACTAATGAAGAGGGGTTCCTGACTCTATTCTTAGCAAAAGGGGGTTTAAGTTCAGTGACCAGTTGATTTTTTTCAGCACAGATGATAGATAATTGGGGATTTGAATGGGAGAAATGCAAACATTCTTTATCTGTGAAATCCTGTTACTTTTAATTCCCTACAAATTTGACAACTGGTATGATCCTCAATAACAATGTGCAAATTTTCAGATCTTTCATAAGGAGATGGCTTTAAATTACATTCCTATCATGAAGGCAGTTCAGAAGCCAGGTAGATGTGTGATTATTGGCCCAGCCCACTCATTAAAACTCCATTAACTCCTCTCTTAGTGCTGTCAGCTGGTGGTTTGACCTTCCACACCCTGCTGATGAGGACAAACCTCCTTTCCTTTCTCTTGCAGAACTTCTGCCTGTAATAGGTACTCAAGGGAACAAACTGAGAAACTATTAACCCTTCCCCTTCTTTCAGTCTGACATAATGCACTGCAGCACATTGGTTCAGATCTAGATTCCTTCTGGAGGAAACAAAACCAGAAGGTGAGCTACATCTGCAGGCCAAGCATATTCATGTCCACATGAAGAAACGTGGGTCCAAATGAGAGGCTGGTCATTTGGAGAGTCTCAAATCCTATACATTGGTGTGTTCTGTTGAGTAGCCTGGACAACATTTAGTCCTGAGTAAAACCACTGAACCAAATGTTGTAGAAGTACAGGGGTTTCAATGCTCCAATATGTTCATCTGTTTCTGTCACACCAAAAAGCTTTCTCATGTAGACATCATCTGGGAATGTTGTGTTTGAAAGGAAGGCAGAATCAATGAAGTCAGATGTTCACACCATCTGAAGCTACTTTATTCTGCTTAGCAGAAATCAGTCTTTTATATTACAGCAGTTTAAATGTATTTTCAGCTTATACAAAAGTGCTTCTTCCTGCTTAGAACAGTAAGATTTTTAATGACCTTTTAGAAAGAACTGATTTTAAAATTTGATTCTGTCTTCCAGAGTGTTCCTGCACTTAAAAAGTTAAAACTGCTTCCTTCTGACTTCCTTTGATCATCCTTGGCTCTTACATTTCAGTTCAAGGGATAGTAAGGAGTTCATCCCTATCCATCCCCTTGGTATCCAGCCATGTGTATATGAGTACACCTGGGTCTGCTTCCCAAATGTATCTCCTAAATGAGGTGCTTAGCACAACTGTGCAGCTGTGCAGTCTCTGCTCCTGTGGAGGCTATTCCATACTTACAATATTTCCTGTCCTTCTGTTAGCTTTTACTGGCTTTTAGTATACCCTGTTGAGATGAGTGATCTAGAACTGCACATAGTTAAGGATATATTTTATTCCTAATTTTGCTCCTAAAGATCTGATAAAACTTGCCAAAACACATGAAGTTGCTACTTGGAGCAATGGGAACACCTTCCATCCATCCTCAGCACAGGTTGAAATGACTGGGGAAGGCAATACCTACCTTCACCCTAACCTGCCAGTGGATACATCAGATGCTGCATTAAACCAGGCACTTTTGATCAGGTCATCTAGCATCTTCCCTGGGATACATAGCTCAGATGACAGCTATCCCACAAAGGCAGCTAAAAAGGCATGGGTTTTTTTCTGCGGGAAAGAAGTTTCTGGAAGGAGACATGAAGTCTTTCTTCTAGAAGTCAGAATGCGCTTCAGATTCAGCACTGAATTTCCATGGGTCCTGAGGGCCTGCAACTCTGCAACTGTGATTAGTCCTGACACTCCTTGTGCCAGATTCCCCCTTTCCTGCCCATGGTGTTCTGCCTGGTTCCTGGGGCTGGGCCTGGCCCACTGCCCCCTGGTCACCCTGCACCTGTCTGGGGCAGTAGAACAGGTTCTGGCCATGGCATGGTTGCCTGACAGATAGAAGATTTTCTCCTTCGTAATACTCAAGTTTCAACATGCATCATTTATGATACATGCTGCAACCAGGCCATATAATTTATCCCAACACTTCCTGTGTAAAGCCACTTTCTTTTACACCCTGCAAGTAATGCTTTTTAGCTAAATAATTGACAAATTATTACACTGTGTTACTTTAAAAATCCTGAAAAACTACAGGGCAGAGTTCACCATCTCCATAAGCCCTAAATCTTGGCTAGACACCTGATGCAGATAGTACTTATCTCCTACCAGCATGTCCAAGGCAAAGAGTAGTTTTCTGTTTCACAGCATTTTCACATAAACACACACTCAGACATTTTAGGAAAGCCTCAAGCAGCCCATCAGTTGTTTATTGTCCCAGAATGATGTGTGATATGATGTTACTGTGAATAAACTCTTGTCTATTTGTTTTTCCCAAGGGGAAAAACCAATATACTAAATTGAATTATAAAGCTCTCTTAGAGATCAAGAGTCCTCTACCTCTCCTTTACTGAGAGAGCTGCTCACAGCAAAGCTAGGGAAGTACATCTTGGGATGTGTGGAGCAAAAGAAAATTTTCCAGATAAAAAGAAACCTTTGGGCTGGATGCTTTCAACAACTATTTTAAGAGAAGTGTGAAGGAGAGATAACTTTGGAGGATGCTTTGACTGCTATATGAGAAGGGGTTATCGATAAGATTGATATTCTGTGGAGTGATGTTGAGAAAGAAAGGAATGGAGAGAGAGATGATCTGAGAAGGAAACAGTGCTCATAAAAAGAATGATATTGGGAAATGAATAATACAGGAGGATAAAGTCAGTAAAAGATACACTGGGTCTGTGTAAATTGTCATCGCCCCATTTCACTCAATATTTCTCAGCATATTTTTAGTGTATCTGTTCAGAGTGTGACTTGTACTCACCCACTGTTGCATTTGCTTGAAGGAAGGAAACCAGTCAGTTTCTGAAATAGCAGTTCTGTTGAAAGCTGGGTGGAAATCCTTGTCAGCTTGACTGGCAGGAGCCAGCTGAGATACTTCAGGGAATATATAGTACAGTGGGGTGTGGGCTGTCAAGGAATATGATGATTAAAGGGCAGTTTAAAATAAAAGACAATCTAATGGAGAAAAAGCATGATTTGGGTCTATCTCACAGCAAGTGCAGACTCAGTGTGATTATAGTATTCAGTGTGATTATAATATTCAGACTGGCTCTTGTTTTCAAAAGGAGCCAAAGGGTGTACTCTGCTATTAATTTATAGCAGCTTTTTAGTATTTTTTTAATCAGTAAATAGAAGAAAAACATCATATCAACCTTGCCCCTTCTCTCCACATCATGCATTTTTATTTTAATCTTTTATTTTACCCTGACTTCTTAATTTCACCTTTTATTTGAAGCCATTCCTCTCTCTAATGCTGAGAACCATCCTGTGCAGCAAATAACTTGTGCCCCACTAAGCCAGAACTGTGACCTTTTAATGTTAACCATCCCAATAAGAGGACCTGCCGTGGTCCTTCAATGCTTATCCCTGCACTGGGAACTGTCATTCAGCTTTGCGTAACTGTACTGGCATTTCTTTCCCATCTTGCTGGTACAGAAAGAGCTCTGTAAAGTAAAACTGCAAGGCAGAGGTCCAGTTTCACTGTAAGAACATAGGTTCATAAAGTCACTGCCTCATTTTCGATTGAGCTCAGCCCTTCAATGCTTGAGAGCTCTCCAAGTGCTCAAGAGTGTCAGACAGAGCAAGAAGAGACCCAGTTGCACCCAGAGCTTGTCTGACTTGAATTTACCCAGCAAAGACCTTAGCAAGAAGAAAAATAAGTTTGCAGAAGCCTGGTATATTGTCTTTGGCAAAGCAGCTGGCCTATAGCTGATACTTTTTCCTCTGAGGACCTTTTTGATGCTGAATCTGTTCAGGAACTGTGAAGTGATTTGTTATCTTCAAAGGACAGGTTTGTCTTTAGTGCTTTTAGGGCTTAGTTGAGCAAACAGATGAAGTGCTATTCCTATAATGCAGTAAAAAGTGGTGCTCTGTCCAGAATCTAAAAAAATTTTAATGAATTGAAAAATGAGAATCAGGTGAATGAGAAAACTTCATCCTTGAAAACTTCTCCCTCCTGCTCCAGATATTAAAGCAATGCAGATGTAAAAGGTAAATCCCTTACTGTGTGGTACAACTATGTTTTATGCTGTAGTCTCTTAAGCTAACATCAGGAAATAATTGTAAAAATACTGTATCAAAGGTCTTCACTTTGTCACATGCAGTGTTTGCTTTTTAACATCATTTTCTTCCAATGTTATAATGCTGAGAATCAATACATGAAAAGAACCAATTAGCATTTCTACTGTCAGAACTTCAGCTGTCACTGGTATTTACTAGCCTCTTTTATGTTGTTCACTGTAATATATGAGCAATTTTCTGTGCCTTCTAACACTCTTGTTTTCGGACAGAAATTTGTGCAGGTAGAACAATTCATAATTCAGTTTTTGTCAGCATAAATGTCCATCTGAGGTAAAACATCACAGGAAATTTGATTCTAGGATTTAAATTGCTTTTAGGCATTAGGAGATTTCCAGCCTGTCATATTTTTAACAATTGAGTAAAGAATAAAAGAGCATATTGTCCTGAGGTTCTTGCTGAAAGACCATCATGTGGCTGTGAAGGAATGTTGAGGTAAAATCACAGCCAGACAGACAAATTCACAAAAAGTATGTGTGTGGGAAGGGCATTTGATTTTGCATGCCATGGAGTCTAACCACAAAGGTTATCAGAGAGACCTGTGTAGGCATGGAGTGCATTGAAACAAGGTGTTGAGTCAAAAGAGCTGCTGCTTTCCAGAGATACACATATGGAGGAGAAACTGTGACAATTGTGTCACATTCCTGGTGTTTTGTGTTTTAAAAAGCATACTGACACATGCTTGCTATAAAATAATTTGATATGCATTCCTTATTCCTAGAACATGATTGATACAATTCATACAAATCAGATTCCAGTAGAGGCTGCACATACAGGCACACATGTACATGCACACTTCAGAGAATGTGTCTGACCTGTCTCTGGTTACCCAGAACATCTGAGGCAGAAGGACTTTTTCAGGGCTCTTTGTTTGCTCTTCATGGCAAGATCTCTGCATTGGATACCTACATTCATGTGGAGCTGCTTATCTCAGCTACAGACTGATCATTCTACTGGAGTGTAACAATTTGCATGACAGTACTAATAGGAATCAGAATGTGAGTGTGATTTACTGCATTTTTCCTCCTTTAATGGCTTAATTATCTATGAAAACAGAGTCATTCAGAGTTGAAAAGAAACCCCAAATCTGTATTAATAGACTCTTGAAATGAATATGCCTCTTTTCAGGGTTCATAATTAGTACATCATACAACTTTATTCCATAAATGTTTATTTTGTATCTAGACTAAACAGAATTTACTAGATGTACTAGATTTACTAGATTATGCTGATATATTTTATTGGGAAATGTATGAAAGACTATCTTACGGGGGTTTAGATATGATATAATTTAATAGATAAAGGGTGGGTTTCCAGGGCAAAAACCTAGTAGGAATACCAATAGACAAAATAATGACTACTTCCCTTAAAAAGCTGAGGCATTCCTGATATTTCAGAACTGCTTATGAAGATCAGGCCTGCCTGAAAACTGTATATGAAGCTGACTGCAGAGACCTCCCAAAAGAAAAGAAAGCTTGGATGTTCTAGATGCTTTAAAGTAGAGCCAAACTCTCTTTTACCCAGTTCATAAGGGTCAGGATATTCTGAGCCAAGCATACTTACAGCCCCATCCACTAACAGATACCCTGAGGCTGGCTTTTTCTAAGCAGTTTTAAAGTTCTCAGCCAAGCTACAACAGAGTCCACAGTAAATAATGTGGGCAGTCCAGGCGTGGCTTTCCCAGCCTTCAGCCTTCTCTTAATCCTGCTGTGTATGTAGGGAGGTTATGTGTGGACATAATTTGCAATTCCATGTTAAAGAATTTTTGAGGTCTAAGTCTGCTTTTCTTAAAACCCTAGGAAATTGCTGGTTAGAAAGTGCATAAAAGAATATTATGGTAGCAAGAAGAAAGATACTGAAACTGAGATTCCCTGTGCAACCTCAATTCAATCTTCTTCTGTGTTGCTGTTATTATACAGCCCTTTATTAATTATTTTCCCACAGGAAATATGAAGGATGGATAGAGTTCTGAGGAAGACTTAAGAATTGTATAGTGAAAGAGGCTTTGTGTTGTGATCTGTTCTTATGATGGAGGGATCCATAGAGAAAGGAAAAATGGTCTTTTGTTTCAGACAGTTGAATAAAGAATTGTAAAATGTGGAATTGCAGTGGCTGAGTTCTGTGGACTAGATTCTGTCCTTGCCTCCAGTATAAAATTCCTTTGTAGGAAATTTGTCAAGGCATTTACCCACAGATTTTTTACAAATGTGTCCTCACTTTTAAGGAAAGCTTTTTTGAGACCCTCTCTTCTACAGAGTGTGAGCCATGAACTGAAATTGAAAGTAACAGTATTTCCTTTTTTTGAAAATTCAATGGTAAGGGTAAGATTTTTCACCTAAATTAAATGGAAAATGTTTACATTTCTG
>VXBB01021200.1:22451-55653 GCA_013399915.1 Illadopsis cleaveri
AAATTTTTCCCCTAAAATAAATGGAAAATTTTTACTTTTCCGCCCCCCCCCCCCCCTCCAATTTGGAGATAAATGATTCTTTCATTTTCCTAAGTGTTTGAGAAATAAATATTTACTGTTTGTGAGGCATGTATGGTACTATAATATAATGAAATGTTCATAAGGAAATCAAAACATTTCTTCAGAGTGGGCTTATAACTTGCATGGAGCCTAGAGCTGTGCACGGAATGCTAAATGTCAAAGGATTCTTTCCATAGCTGCCTGTCTGATGTTAGTGGCTGTTCTATCCCTTGCGTGAGACTACAGATTCATGGGAACAGAGTATATAACAATATTATTAAAGTTATTTCCTAACACATTGTCACAATGGCATTTGGTGGCATTTTCCAACTCTGAATGCTTGACCTTGAGACTTATGATGCATTTTCTGAACAAACACTCATAGTCACAGTACCTTAATTTATAAATAAAACCTCCTGAGGCATCTAAACAGTGCAACTCTTTTGCCTATATGATCTCTTTTCAGCAGTAGCCCCAAAGGAGTAATTTTGTTTGAACAAGCATTTGTTATTCAGAAATACTCTGAGAACCTGATCTAATCACCACTGATGTAAGTGTTAAGTATCACATTTGTTCACAAAAGGTGATGGAGCTGACTGTTTTGATGTGGCTCTCAGGTCACAGTTTAATTTTTCTGAATGTATATAGTAATTATCTCAGACAAAGAAACATGCAATCATAAGATGGTAACTTCATTTGCTGCCAATTTGAGCATAAAATCCAACAAATATGATGAAATTTCTCTATTTTTCCATTGTTCTGTAATTTTATAGCCACCTGCAATATCTGTTTAAATGTACTTTAAATTGTGAGAGATAATTAAATGGAAGTGAGAGAAGTAATGGGAGCTAAACGCAGAGTTATGAAGGTAAAAACACTCTGCCCTTTCCCTTTTGATCCAAACTGTCTTTGTCAAGCGGAAGGTGATTCAAGAGAATAAGAACTCCTGATTTAACTAAATTACAAGATAAAATGAAACAGCAGGTGAGGAAACTTCCATCATTATGGAAACAATGCCATCCCTTGTGTGTAAACTACAGCTGTCTAAATCTCCAAATGAAGGTATTAACTCAGATCAAAGATATTCATACAAATGGAAAGGGAAGGCCAAAACTCAAAATAATAAAGCAGGTAACTATAGGCATTGACAGCACAATGGTTTGCATTTAAATCAGCAATAGCACTGGTATCCTGTTTCTGGGGCCTATGGCAGCTTTCTTTTAAAGGGATTTTCTGAAATATCCAGAAAGGAATCATTTCAAGTGGTTGAACTACTGGAAGACAGACATAAGGGTGGTGCAGCACCCAGACTGCAACAGGGTGTCATGTTGCACTGAAGGAGGCTTTGAAACCCATCCCCTTCTGTGAGAAACACAAAGGATGAACTGCAGGCTTTGCACTGTGACTTAGCAGATTCACCTTCCTGAGCATTACTGCTTTGACCTTTGGCAGCTGTCCTAAATATCTCTCAGTGCCCAACACTTAATCTTATAGCACCTGTATTTCCTTCTCTTCTGTATTTTGGAGGTAAGCCTCAAATAAAAAAATAAAAAAAAAAAAAAAAAAAGCCTGTTCTCTTCCCAGTGAGGAAAAGATGGGATATAGAATCAACATAAAACTTCAGTTCATTTAGCACTAAGAACTGCTGAAGCCACAAACTCCGTGATTTTCATAAGATGATCATTTTGAAGAGGAAAGTCAAACTAGCAGTAACTACCAGTGAAAAGAAAGAAAAAGGAGAGAAAAGGCAGACAAAATATTCAATACCAGCCTGATGGTCAATGAACATGGTCAGTTCTTTGGTTTGTGTGCAGCTAGATCTGCAGATAATGCTACAAGTTTTTGAAGGAGAAGGAAATTGTGGCCAACTGAGCAAGCCCCTGATTCAAAAGTGAATGATGCAGTAAACTGTGCATCTTAATGGAGGCAACTCAGAAGATAAGGATTGGATGGTGCTTGACAACTTACTTTGTTGATGTATTTCTTATGTGATGGATAACCTTGAATTAATTTGATAAAACATTGATACTATTTTCAATTTTTAATTATTAAGACTAATACAGATGATAGTGAGCAGTGTGGGACTGCACAACACAGAGAAGTTGTGCCTGAGTGAGCCTTTGGAGCACCTTTGCCCTGTCTGAGGACAATCAAGTACCTCAAAATGAGGTCCCTGGAATGCAAAACTAGAGGTATTTCGAAGATCCATGTCCATTGGTACCTTGGTACCTGATTTGGGGCTGTAGGGTGACATGTGCTGGGCTGGAATTTGTTGTCTGTACTCTGTGTAACTTCTTCCATCATTGTTTCTACAGGATTTCTTTAAAACTCATGGATCAGCCATTCCTTCCCTTAAAATACTTGCAGAAGACAAAGAACTGACCTGATATTTGAGAGCATTCAGATTCAGAATTCCCGTCTCCTAATTACTGTGGGGTGAATTTATCCTCTATTTCTTTGTGAAAGAGTGTCACTCTGCTGATAAAGAATTCACCATTCATTGCAGTAATAGATGGCAACAAGAGTGAGCTTAGTTTTGTAGATTGATGACAAGATCATCTGGAAGAAAGGATACCTGCTGAAAAGATTGCTTATGAATTTCACTCAGGGATTATTTAATTACAAATAACATTTATTATCTTATGGACAGTGTGGGAAATGAAGCAAGGGGATGGGAACTATCAGACTAAGAGCAGGTCACTGGTTTGACTTGTTAGCAGCAATGATGGGAATGGACTGGTTTATCATCCAAGAGGATTAAAAAGAGACAAAACAATGCAAAAGAAAACGTAGAAAGTAAACTTAGGAATAAAAAATAAATCATTGTCTGTTCAAAGAGATGTTAGAAGTCAGTTTTCTTTGGCACTTACTTAATGCGAACCCATTACTTTGTGGAGGGAGTAGGCGTAGGTTACAGACTAGTAAGTTCTATTCCCATGTAAACTTAAAGCAAGGTAATAGAAATCACATATTACAACTTTTTTACTAGCACAAAACCCTTCTTAATTTTATGACAATGGCCATGGTGTTACATTATTGGAAGAATTATTCTTTCTAAGTCTTGGGCTTCCAGTTCCTGGCAATCCAATATCAGGGCATCAGGGCACCCTTCCAAAGCATCAGCACACTTCAGCCTGGCTAAGCCCAAAACAAAGACATATTTCAACAGCAGCTTTTTTGACCCTGTCTTCCTGCCAGTGCTTGCAGTAGGTAGTTGGTAAAAGGTCCAGCTTCGTAGGTGAAGTCAGCCTTTGGCTTTGGCCTTAGTATCACCATTATCCAGGCAACATGTGGGGAAACTGTTAGGAAGTCATCCCAGCATCTATCAGAGAAATGTGTATTAACTCAGTAGTCTGAGAACTTGAGTACAACAAATATGATTTTGCCCTCTTATGTCTGAATTTGAATCTGGCTTTGAAAGACTACATATTCTTCTGAGGTTTTGCACTGTAAAGTACAAAGGTTCCTAGAGAAGATATTCAAACTAGAAATGGCAGTAAAAATGTATGGTAGGAATACATAGCAAAAGACTGATACTGCTGAAATGATAAATAGAGGGATATTACAGTGCTGCTGAGGACATAGAATGAGATTTCTAGATTGCAAGATATAGCAAGTATGTACTTCAAACAACCACCCACGGAGCTGTGATGTTTGTGCAGAACGTGACCTGCTTGTGAGGCAATTTCTTATAACAGTTTTGGATTTAATTAGGGGTGCAAAGAACGGCTGAAAGATTTGCACACATAAAGTGCTCCAGCAGAAATAGTATGGAAAATAAAAATACCATTATTTTAAAACCATGGAAATCCTGGAAAGATTGAAACTATGAGATAGAGATCATGAGCAAATATTGCAGGCAATTGCAAAGAAAAGGGATTTCTAAATCTGAAACTGGAGAAATGCATTCTAAATCTACAGAAGTGGAGAGAGTTTCAGTTTATCTTCATGATGTCAAGATTAATATATTTTTTGTACCTATAAAACCTCACAAAAACGACCCATTTTTCATAACTCAGATGCTGTATGGTCTTCTCCATTACAACAGATGTCTGCACTGGGGAAGAAAGTTATGCTTGACCCTTATCTCTGATTGAGAGGACTGATCAGCCTTGGATGCCAAAGCCTGCCCTTAACTCTTGCTGCAGGTGTTTGCCTGCATCTTACCTGTGGTTGCTTTTCTCTTCCAGGCCTCCCATGTGGCAATGTTCTCTATCTTCTTCCAGCTTTTCATGCTACAGCAGGAGTGTTGCACAAGATATGCTGCTGACACCATATAGCTGGTCTGTGGCTGGACAAGATAAATCTGGCCATAAAACAAACCCAATTTGGCTAGCCTGGTTCATTCTAGAAAAGAAGCCGAACAAGTCCCTGGGTGAACAATTATAGGATAAATTTGAACTCAAACAGGGACCCTCAGCCAGCCCTGGTCAAGCCTAGATGCAGAAACACCCACTGGCCAGAGATTTGGGTGGAGAGAGATCCCAACAGATCAGTTATCTAAACCTGGGAAATGCAAACCCCCTATAAAAAAGGGCAGCCAGAATAAATTCACTGCTGTTTGCTGAGGAGGCTTGGTGAGTTTGTGTCATCCCTGTCTCCAACCAACGACCCCAAACATAATATGCTGCTACACAGTTTAGTTGAGAAATACCCAACTGGTAGCAAAATGGTGAAAGATGCTGCCCATGTCCCCATGCTGCCATAATCACTGGAAACTGGTGACAGTTGCTCTTCCTAGGTAAGGTGAAGGAAAACAAGACAGAACGACTTTAAGTGAATTTGCTAGAATTAGTTTTCTTCTATAGGTAACGATTTTCCAATATTTTTTTTTTCTGCTGCTCTCTAAAATCTCAAGGATTTATGGCTCTTTAAAACTTTTCTGTGGTGTTTTAATTTTAGTAAAATATGGAAATAAGATTATATCAGAAGAGAAATCAAAGTTCCAGAAACTGATCATACAGATTTGTTGACAAAAATACTTCATAATTGTATCAGAAACCTTATGAAAAATTTTTTAAATGATCATTATTAATGCATTTTTCAATAGCCAGCATATTCAAGATGCCAAAATCAGTGGAAGAATGTTTTCAGTCATTTGGATGATAAGCAAAATTAGAACATCAATGTTTTCCCTATTGTGACTGATTATGTTAGTGACTGAAACAACAGCAAATATTCACGATGAAGTTATATTAAATGATCTTATGGAAACTAAATTTTCTGCTGTGATATAGTTCTTGCAAAATCACTTTTTAATATGTTGTGACTTTGGCATATTAAGCCTTAGAAGATCTATTGGTTCTATTAAATCAGTTTCTGAAGTGCCCCTAAAAGTTCTCTCCAATTTAGGAAAAATGTCATCTAGAAATTTTGCATTTATCTTACATTTTCTGTTTAGAAAGACATTAAAAAAGATCTGACATGAGCAAAATACTTTTTAAAATCTGCCTTCTTTTCCATATGAGGCATTGGAGGGTTAAAGATAATCACTCATCCTCTTTGCTTACTCAAGAGGTCAGGACAGTGATTCAGCATACATTTAAGGCCAGGAGGAGTGACCAAGGCTCCACACTTGGCATCTAGAACATTCATAGGGCAGTAAAGGAGCTATGGATTCTTTTCCTATTGCCAAGAACTATGTACAGCTTTCATTCACAAAAACACTGAAACCATGACAAATTAGACCCCAGGCTCATCTAGCCCTGTAGCCTACCTTCAACAGTGGCAGGTGCCCAAGGAGATTAGAAACAGGCTAGGAATGCAGTAGTAACTCCCCAGAATATTTTCCTGCCTGCTGCCAGTTTGTGGATCAGGATATCACTTGTCAAAGACACCATCTTCTTCATTTACCCCAGCCGAGATGTGTTTCCTTCGTTCACTTTCCCTGGAGAAGTTGGAGACTTTTATCAGCAGCAACATCTTGTGGCACCAAGTTCTCCAGTTCCACAGAGCTGTGAGCAGTGGGAAGAATAAACTCCTTGTTTGCTGTGAGCCCCTCACCCTCATTGGAGGCTTCATAGTTCTGTACTAGAAAAAGCAACAAACAGTTGTTCCCTATTTACCTCATCCAGGCCTCTTAAAGTTTTGTAGTCCACATCCATATCACTCCTTGGTCATATCCAGTATGAAAGCTTTTGTCTGCCTAGTTGTTTCCCAAAGGAAAGTTTTTCAATAATTTTGAAGATCTTTGTTATTCTTCTATGACCTTTTCTCATTTCAGTCTAGTCTGAGCAGAGCTATTGTCTTTGGCTGGCTTCGATTCATCAAGAAAAAAAAATTAGCAGTTGTTATTCACTGCAGACTAAATATCTAAGAAGAAAGGAGTTCTACTCCCCTTTCCTGCCTTCCATATAAGCTTTCAGCTTTCATTGTTGTTTTAAAAAATAATTAGTTTCTTTCTAACCAGTAAAAGAAAATATCCAGTTGGTATTTACAACTGCTTCTCAGTTATCCATTCCAGAAGGAGTCAGCTGTTGCCAACAATAAAACATCATAATTCACTTTTATTATGTTTCAAGTTATAGATTTGACTTTATTGCAATAACATTTACTAATCAGCATTAAAATAAAAAAAATAATACAGTAAGACAGTACACAATAGCAGAAAAATTATTAAAAACCAAATTTTTTTTCTGTATTTCAGCAGAAATGAAACTAATTTTTCCAATGTCCTCCTTGAAAGGCTGTAACCCATAATTTTAAAGATACTGCAACAGGATACCATATAAAAGGCCATGAACCTCCTCCTTGTGGCTTTATTTTTTAATTCTTAAAAAAATGCTATATTCCCTTCCCTACTTTAAGCATCAGAAACACCAAAGTGGTGTCTCTGGAGTGTCCATTGTGCAGCCAGGGCTAAGGGGCAAGAAGACAGGCAGTGGTGGGATGGGGGCAGGCACCACTCTGCAGGTTTTGATGTTGCTCTGCATTGTCTCTGAGAGGACCAAGGGCCCGGCTCATCACCCTGAATTACACTCTGGGAAACAGATGCTGAAAACTATGATGGAAAAATTAGCAGCTGAGACATCATTCAGCATCTAAGTTCCTTTTCGGATCTAAGTCTCTCTTAGCATGTAGAGTGCAGGGTAACAGTTACCACATTCATCAACAGAAGCTTTGATGTATGTCTTGCATCCTGCTTAGCGAAGGATAGGGAGTGGGAGGCTGCCTGGCTCTAAAGCCTTTTGAACTATCTCCATGTTTAACTCTTTTTTTTGTAAATGTTCCAGATATGAAACAAACCAAACCAACCAAACAAACAAAAACAAAAAAACAAAACAATCCCTCCCAATAAACAAACAAGGTAAAGAAGTCCCCAAAAACCCTATCTTAAAAGCAAGCATAAAAATTAGCAATTTATTATTTCAACAAGTGAAAAATATTGGAAATCAAAGAACCGACTGAGTTTTGAGTAATATTAATGTTCTTTTCCTCTGATACTGCCTTTAACTCTTGATATATCATGCCTCTGAGGAAAAGTGGTATTGCAGCTGCTGGTAGTAATTATTAGATAAAGGTTGCAATTGTGTGCTTACTTTCCTCCCCCCTCCCCAAAAGGGTCTGATTGTTAAAACATTCTCTGAAGAAGCTGTTTCAAGCTTTTCTGCCATGCTAGACTTCATCTGTGGTGATTAGCAGCCTCTTTCCTTTGAAGATTTAATGCAAGCAAACTATACTTCTGTGACCTTTCATTTATGTTCTGAACTCTGAAAATTCTTGCTTGGCACAAAAGAAGAAATGCACATGCCAGCCTGACAAAAGGAAAAGAGCTTTCTCAAACAGAAAGATATAAATCAGGAAGAAATTCCTTATCCTTGCCTATTTAGATACTCACTTTTTCTAGCCCAGGGAATATAATTTATCTTTAGAAATTGCCATTCAGAGTTTACCCTCAGAGTTGAGCCTTGGGCATGACACATCAGAAATTTGTTTTCAGTTTGTGGTTCTGATTTAGATGTGCTGTACAGCCTTGTCAAGTGACCAGTGACAAGAGTAATGGGTCCTAACAGAGATCAAAAGATTGACTTTTAAATCTGAGTGAGTCACTGTCAGGATGCTAATCTGAACTGGACACTCTTTATAGGTACACATTCATTTTCTCATTACACAGACAGTTAGAATAGATCAGATGAATTGCCTTGTGACAGAACTTATTTATCTACAGCCTATATTCCCTATGGAGGAGCTCCAAGGTGACAGGGTCCTTCTTAGGCTTGGCCTCTTAAAAATAAACCCTTTGGTGAAGACTCCTACTTAAAATCTCTCTGTTGCTATTGGTAAAAATTATGGTAGTACCTTTCTATTCTTGGTTTGCTTTTTCTTTTCAAATAGGACTGTACTGGTGAAAAATTAATGCTTTATCATGTGAATTTGTGGTGCCTACCATGACTGGAGGGTGGAGGGGGAAACATTGGAGGGATTCTTACTTCTCAAAAAAATACAATTAATAAACCATGGGCACGGACTTTATTGGATACAACATTTTTGAATATGATGCACAAAGACCCTTGTAGTATTGTTAAAGGGTACCAGGAAAGATTGCAATGCTTCAGAAAACAATCCTTGTGGCTGAGAACTTTACAGAGTGAACTTTTGGGAACTGTAAAAGTTCATCAGTAAAATCTGTGTCCCTTAGGTTGTCTGAAGTCAGAAAGTTGGCTTAACACCAAATACACCACTGGAGAGTGGTTGCTGAAATTAGATTTTTGTTTTCCAGGGTGCAGTTACTGGAGATGTCGGAGAATTACTTGGCTGAAACAAGCTTGCCTCTTGCCATAGGTAATCTGTGTCCAGCTCTCTGAAAATGCACTACCACCTCTGCTAGGTAACCAAAATAATTCAGTAATTATTTTCATTTTGGCAGAGGTTTGTTTATGGCAAAATATTTACAAATATCTACTTTACTTTTCCAAGGTCTTGTTCCTGTGCCATAAGATGACACATATATCGAATCCCTTTCTGGTGGTTTTGTGCAGCTGTTAGTTGATAATTTTTTCCACTAACCTGAATAAGTCTTGTTTCCAATCTTCAGTGTTGGAATGAATTTTTCACAAGTACTTGTCAAAATAATTGTATTTTCTGTCTTTTCTGGTGATTTATAAATATTTCACAACTGCCTAGTGGTATGCCTGTTGTTATCTACATTTTTCCTTATGGAGAATCAGAGGAATACTACAGTTAATCAGTTTTCTTTGATACTATTCATAAAATGATAAATCATATAAATTAATTCCATCTGACTGTCTCTCATCTAAGATAGAGCATAAGGCATAACACAAAATATTTCTAGACAATTAAGAGAGTGAAGTTACTGAAGTTCAAACACTTCTGCTGCTTGCCTCCATTATAGAATTGAGTTTAACTGGTCCGGGCCAGTCCTTGTAGAACTAGTGCGTGAGAGCATGCAGGGAGGATGGTTAGTGTGGTTTGATAGATAATATGCCTTCCCCTCAACAACAGACATTGTCCTTTCTCTCCTGAAACTTCACTCTCAAAAAATAAAATGCTGTGGAATGTTAACTCTGGTCCAGTGGGAAATGCTTGCTCAAGACGTTGCAGCTGATGCAGAAACAGTCATTTTGACAAAAGAAGAGCTGTGGGAAAAGAATTTCACCTGGTAAGGTGGAATAAGATTTTTTAATAAGTGAAAAAAACAATGAGATGAAAAAGCATTTTTTTTAAACATTCTTTGAAAAAGCAAAAGGAACTGGAGAAAGAAAAAGAATTAGAGAAAAAAATTAACACATGTTCAGGAATGGAGTGACATGGAAAAGAAGAGAATGAGCTAAAGGGAGAGCAGGACATAAAAATGAATGTGTAAATGTTTTGAAGAGCTTTTCAGAGGGAAGACATGAAAAATAACAATACAAATGAATAAAGGAGATTGAACCATGTGTTCTGAGGTATTTAGAGATCAGTTTCATTCAACATGATGAAAACCTTTCATTTATAACAGCACACTCTGCCAATACTTAAATAAGTCTGAGCTGATGCTATTAACATCAGCAGCCTTCCATGTAACACTTTTCAAATTTAAAAAGTCAGAAAAGTCAGACAATTCCCCCGGAATCCATGGGATATGCAGTCATATAAACTAAAAGCAGAATTCAGCAAGGTCAGTTGAGTCAGTGCTGCTAATAACAATTTTCTGTCCTACTTTGGGATTAGTGTCATAAAGACAGGAGTTTTGTTCAAGCCTTACTTTATGGTAGTACTTTCATTGTACTAAGAGTTTTATTTTTTTGAAAAAAATTGTAAAAATACAAAAAATAAATCCAAGTCTGACAATTTCTGTTAGTTATGTTAGTAAAATAATCTAATATGCACTTAGTAGATAAACATTTATGATCAATTCTCACTCAACTGGTTATATACACTCATATTTGAATATATAAGCTACTTTTTTCTTCACATTATTTTAAAATACTACTCATAAAAGATTTTCATGTGTGCTTTTCCCATGTTTTCTTTTCGGGATCAATCGTGCCCTGAGGGTTACTATGCTCAATTTGTCTTTCTTGCTGGAGATTGCTGCAGGTCCTAGAGACCATCCCTCTGAAGTGGGAACAAAGGCAACACTTGAGCATATCCTTCCTAATTGAAGCAAAACAGTGGGAAAGAAAATTCCCGCCTCTGGGACTGGGGTGAGAGGCTGGAGTGTAGAAAGAGTGTTAACTTCTCTTTATACATGGAAGAGAGATAAATAAAGAGCAGCTATTGTCCAACAGATGTACTCTGAGCTAAGCCTCTATCGATCCAATCATCATTGCATTAATGAAGTGAGATAAAGAGATTGCCCTGAAAAAAAAGTGACATAAGTCACTTTTCCTAGCTCCCTAATAATTTCCTTCCTTGGTTTTCTTTTATTGCGGTGTCCCTATTATTAGATGCCAAAAGTTCAGAGGATTTGGCAGACTGCTGCTATCATGTGGCAACCCCCTTTGGTGAGCAGTAGATATGTTGTGGGTTTACATTGTGTATGTCCTTTCCACATGCTTGAATCAGAGGACCCTTTTTATCCCATACAGTGCTGAAACACTGCCACAAAACTGCAGCTGGAGCTGTAAAGAACACCATCAGCTTGAAGGCCAGCCCTCAGAGCAACTTTATTGGGCAACAAGGCAAGATTTTAATAAAGAAAGGAACCAAAAAAGGCAATAAGCATAGCAGGCTTTTTGATTCCATTTGTCAAAAGTGGAGTTTTCCAGTAGGGTTGCAGATTTCACTTACCAGTGGGCTTTACTATTTTGCCAAAGGTAAGCAGCTGAAATACCTCAGATGTGACTATTAAAAGTTCTATTCAGTATATGTCAAATTCTATTACTGTAAGAGAAGATTAAATCAGCTGTTCTCCAGACTCTGCTTGGAGGGATGATTTGACTGTTAGCAGCAAAGGGACAAATCACATCCATTAACTGTAAGATCTTCAAGTGAGGGATCTTCCATCTTATAATATATCTATTAAAAAAAAAAAAAAGGAAACTAATAAAATAGACCATTAGGAAAATTATAAAAGCCTATTCTTATATTTAGTAATAGAAGTACTTAAAAAGCTGAGGGCAGCAGGGTGTATAAATCCTTGTCTGAAAGACAATATATTTATAGTTTAAATGAGGTTGGTAGACAAATCCAGCTCTGGGCATGGATAGATTTTTATTCATTCTATTATCATCTAGAGAACAAGATACTTTGTGTCATAATTAATTTCATGTATGACTGGAATCCTCTATTTTCGCCTCTACAGTTATTATGAATTTAATCTTTCTTAAGATTAAAAATAATTCTGTTTGCAGCTTTGTTGTACGGAAAGAGGACTTTTGAGAAAGTGATTTTTACCTGAATTAAAGAGTTTCTTGTCCTTACAGTGTCCTTAAATCTCTTCAGTCTTGTTCTCATCATACCTGAGTAAATTCAGTTTCTCATAGGCATGAAATCTATTAATAAGTTGGCTTTAGGACAGTCAGGCAATTGAATTCTCTGAGTTCCTTTCTGCGTGGAAGAAACAGCAACTAAAGGCAGACTGCAAACTTGAGAGAGACTGAAGGTGTACAAAGTCAGATTTTAAGGGGAAAAGTATAAATTAAAATACAATGCTATAATTGCTAAAACACAAATTTTAACATGATGTTAAAAATTATTTCTGAACACTCACGGTGATTGAATCAACTTGACTCAGCAAAATTTTTAGAGTTACGAGCAAGCATTTGACACTGGTGAATATTTCTGCAACAGAAGATATGTCAGATCTACTTTTGAGGTGCTCATGTCACAGAACTCAACTGTACCTCCATAAATGTTCTGTAAAGAAAACATCTGGGTAGGTAAATACTGAACAAACTTAACTCTGTCTGATTTTTTTCTGAATCCTGTTTGTGCTGAGGATACACAGAACATACTGCTTTACTAACTTTTGCAAAATATTCAGTTTTAAATTCTATCATGGCTAAAATATGGTCAAATTTTATGAGTAAATGTTTCTCTTTCTCCTTTAAAGGAAAATGAACTGAAGAGACCATGCCTGCAATGTACTGGATAGCCTTCAACTCTCTCTGAAGTTGTGAGAAGTCTCGCTTTGGAGCAATGGAGTCAGAATAGCTGCATAAGCTCTGGAAGAACAGTCTAGGAAGATGACAGGGTGGACTTTAACCTTCATTAAACTAGTGTTGTCCTTTACAGAGTCATGACTGAGATCAGAGTCTGACCTGCAGACTAAGGAAAACACCACCTCTCATGGTGGGAGCTTTTGGCTAGAGGCAAGTTGTCAACACTGGCAATAAAAGGCAAAAGGCCAAGAAAAAAATGTAGTTGCCAGGATTAAAAAGATTTAAGACAGGTCTAGAAAAACCCATGGGGTAGAGAGATGCCAAGATAAAGCCAAAATGTGCCCCAGTGTATCCTCCTATAATATAAGATAATGGGAGTCTAGAGTCTGACTAAAGGTGTGCCTGAAGAAGCTGGACTTGAAACACTTATATTCACACAGTAGGAGAGGATCCTGCCCAAGAAGGAGCACTCCATGGACTTTCCTTCATTGTCCTCAGTTACCATAATAGAGATTCAAAGGATGATGTGACCCTTTTCCTCACACCTAGAAAGACCTTTTTTTTGTGGTAGACACATAAGTGAAAGTGGGTTTTCTTGCTTCTCTTTCTAGAGAGGCTTGTGGATATATTCCAAGCTGATGAAAGAAATGTAGATTGGTATTTACAGAAAAGCTGAATAACATCAGGGTATCACCTGCAGAATACTGAACCACAAGAATACTGTAAAAATGCTGAAGGAGATCTGAAGGCACTTTTCAAAGTGATCATCTTTTATTTTTCTTCTGCTTTAGGAAAAGAAAGAGCTTTAAACTTCAGGCATCTACATTCCTTCCCTTCGAGTCACTCTAAGACTCCCAGTCTTGTGCCTAACCTGGACTCCCTGTAGGTAGGAAGGCCCAGGATGGTAGGGTGGCCAGAACCAGTATGATATATCTAACAATTATGGATCATGCTGGAGAGAAAAAAAAATAAAAACAAATTAAGATACAATGGAGGCTTAAGGACACCAGCAAGAACTATGAGTGCATGACCCAAAATGCTCCTTAGCTTGGCCCAAGTCACAAACAGAACAGCACAATTTATATTTTCAGCACTAACAGATGCCAGTTGAGATTTTATTTTATAAAAATTTTAGTTCACCTAAAGAGTGAAAAAGTAGAAGTTGAACACAGAGAACCACATTATGAAAGCCAAGAAAAAGACAACATGCAATAGACTTGTTTGCTCTGTGAAGGGCACTGTAATAGATAAATAGGAGAATATCTGTGTGTCTATCAAAGCCCTTCAAAGACCCCGTAATAAAGAACCAGCCTAAACAATTTCCAGAAACTGGAAATCCTTTTATCTGACTTGCCATCTGACTCTACAGAAATTCAGCCAGGATAAAAGTAGATTCTGATGTTTCTATTGTGTGTGGTGTCTCTTTGAGTTCACTATGAATTAGTTCTAATTTTTTATTTTCAATGCAAGCTTAGATGGTAATGTGAAACATATTGAGGGTAAAACCATGAACTGAACAAGCATAGGAGGTATCTAGAAGCTTGGAGCCCAGAATGAAAATCAAGTTCAGTACATCATATATAATTTCCTTGATTTATTTGGACTCTATTGTTTTTATTGTTAGTTTTACTTTTAACTGTGTGCTTGCTATTGCAAAAAATATAAATTGAGTATTAGGCAGAGATGTGACACTGATAATGCATTTCCTAATTACTTCCTGATGTTGTGTTGTTTTGGTATTTGAAATAGTCATTATTTTTATGTCTTTGGGAAGGACATACCTCAGCAATACTACAGATAAGGAACTAATGTGTTTTTCTGGCAATAACCATCAAATCTTTCATGGGTGCTTGCTGGTAATTGCAACATTGTGTATTCTGGCATCTCATTCACAAGGCTACTGTTTTAAAAATGCCAAATTACAGATATGTGGAGGCAAAAATTCCACTAATCATCTATTTATAGAAACATTAACAGAGAATTAATTGGAAATAGGGATTTTCTGGACCTGAATGGTAGATGGAAGAGTCTAGATTCTTGTGTGCTGGAATAAGGGAGTTTGGGAACAAACTGTGAGACAGAGCCAGTAGCTGAGGATGAAATAAATGAGATGAAGGAGAGAGAGAAGGACTGGAGAAGGAATTTCTCAGAGCAAAGCTGGAAGGAAGATAGTTGGAATAGTAGAAAATGACTGGGAGTCATGGCATTGCTCTTCAGCCCTTCAACAGGATGGTCCCAATAAAACCCCTCAACAAGACACAGGAGATTTCCAACCAAACGAAATCTCCCTCAAACTGTTAAATCTGGAAGGTGGCTATATAAGTAATAGGAGTTTTCCAGTGTGATCTTCAGGATGGATCTTATTCATTTTGTGTCAAAATCCAGTCTGATCCCTTTCAATTCAGCAGGACATTTCTGCCTTCAGGTTTTGAAGACACTGGGTGAAAACAGCAATTGCTTTGGATTTGTTTCCTTGGGCATTGTTGGACACAGAGATGTCTGAAAGGAGACTATTTTGTTTTGTGATCTTGTCAGAGGCACATCCTTGGGTCCACTCACCCTCCACTTCACAGCTGGCCCTGCTTACCCTTCCTAAGAGGGGAGCTTGTGGAGTGTAGCAACCAAATGCACATAGAACATAACATATAGAAAGCCATGTAATTCCTCAGTGTAACCTCCCTGAAAAAAAATGTAATAATCTCTCTACCAGTAAATATTTCAGGTCAAATCCTGGCCTTGCTGAAAAGAAAAAATCCCTGGTGAATTCATGAAAACAGCATTTTTCATCCTTGTGTTCTTTTATGGGTACATTCTATAAGGAGAATTAATTAACTGCCAGAGTTCAGAGTAGAACTTAGTGTGATTTGAGTTTAAATTATTGAAAGAAAGGGAAAGGAATTCTTCCTTTTTTTTTCCCTTACATTTTTAACTGATCTGGCAATTCAATAAGCCAGATCATTTTGATTTAATAAAATAATCTGCTTTAAATAACAGCTCATTTTTTAATAATAAATGGGGTAATTTACCATCTGAAGACATTAAAAATATACTGCAAAGCCTGTCAAATGGAAAGACCCAAACCTCCAGATGTCTGGCAACTGTTGTTAGCATGCAAAGCTGTGTTTGTGAAAGTATTTCTTCATACTTGCATGGAGTTTTAGTATATGTAATACTCACTCGTGGAACAATAAAGAATTTAGTTAACAATTTGTGTTAAATTGAAACAACGTGTACTTAAAAAACCTTGCTCACTCAGTCACTAAGAAATACAACCATCCACTTTCAAAAAACTTGCATTTCAGTCATACTTGGAGTTTAAAGTTTGGAAACTGTTTCAGGAGTCTCATCTGCAATGCCATTCTTCACTCATAGTTTGGCTCTGTTTCACTGTAGCAGATCTGCTCAGGGTGAAGAACTGATTGGCACTGATTTACATTATCTGTAGTAAACATGAAGCAAGGGGGTGCTGGATGTGAACAGCTTTGAGCAGAATCAGATCAGTATTTGAAAACAACGAGGGTGAAATGCATGGAAACTTTTGTTACTGTGTGCAGCACATTTTGCCATTTCATTGTCGTCAGCTGTACATTCTTTTTCACTTTTCTTTGAAAGAGTTGGTAAAAAATACAAATAAAGAAGACTACCTCTGATTAAAAAAAATAAGGCCTTGAAACAGAATAATTAAAAGACACCTGAGAACATAAAAGAGTAAAAAGGAAAGTTGTCAGGGTAGATCAAACAATGTTGCATTTTGCTTCATGTAAAAGATCTGTATCCTGTTCAGAGAGATGCTGTCTTTCAAGTTATAGCCTGCTGTTATCCTATCCACAGGCAAACATTAATAATGCATAATCTCTTGCTATCAGTAGCACTTTCTAGCTTGCTCTCTCATTGACTCTGGGTTATAATGATATTTACATGTATTTCTCCATAGCGTGTAAGTGAATATCAAACAACTGAGAAAAGTGAATACCTCAAGAAGAGGTGTACATCTGACTTGAAAGATACAATCATTTGCTTTTGCCATACCATCATCTCCCATGCTTTAAAATCTGTTTCAGAAGGATTTTTTTCTTCCTCAAAAATGCAATGACAATACTGACAGCAAGAAATAGGAATTCTGGTGATATACTCTTAGCTCGCCTTTTCTGTATCTTTTGATGGCAATAAAGTCTTGCAGTAGAAGCATAAAAAGTGTTGGTCACTTTCTTTGCATATTCTGTTAGAGTTGAATAATTTCAGACAAGAACAGAAGACAATCTAAATCTGTCAGAGGAATGAAGGCTAAGCTGTCAAAACTGAATGACATGACAGCTGTGAAGTTCAGTAAGCACCATGAAAATAAACTGGTCTCAGGGAGTAATACTAAGTATTGTTTCCAGAAATTAGTACTATTATACTACACCAACATACCAATCTAAATTCTGTTAGGTTAGACTGTTAAATTCTGTTCTGTTAGACTGTAGAATAAATCAAAATAATACTAGCAGAACTGAAACTGATGTCACCACAAGCAAAGTTGCCTGCATTTCTTACAAACTGCAGAGATTAGTGAAAGCTGAGGACAAGAAGGACAGTTTCTTGGAAATGGCAACAGTAAAGACAGCGACAGTCAAGAGTCAGATTTGGTAACCTATCAGAACAAGGACTCTGCTCTGCCCCCTGACTTTCTTTGCGGACTGGATTGCAGAGTAATGGATCAAAGTGTCTGTTCACTGTAGCTTCACTCGACCAGAAACATGAAGGGCACTTCTGTGCCAGTACAAGTCCCAACTACTGCAGAGCCAAGAGCTGCTCTTTAGCCTGACAACTTCCAAAAGCTTTTCAGGAGCAAGGCTGGCTGCAGCAAAACTTGCCTTCTTCTGTGTGGAACAATGTGTATCCAGCTGTGTGATCAAGCTCAGACTGCAATTTAGTGAGTTAAATAAATTTTAGAAAGGGCATCGATTTTTCTGAGCATCCAGACAGCTTTACTACACTAAAGTATTGCACTAGTCAATGAGTGAACACAGAGGAATGATGGAAGGAAACACCACTTCCTTCAGCACACACATGCCTCACATATCAAAAGACACAAACTTATTTTTGTTCACTTCTTCACAGTTTCCACACTTTTTCCACCACAACTTTAAATATTATACACATTTTAAGCATTTTCACCTAGAGGGTTAAAAAATGTTTTCACTTTTCTGCTATAACTCTATTATCATACACAAATTGCTTTGATAACCCTGAACAATGAATTCTGATCATCTCCAGAACAGGTACAGCACAGTCAGAAATGTCACTTTTTTTTTTTTCCACATTGGTGTACCAATAAGTTTCAGCTGCTGTTCAAACAGAGTACTTCTAGGAACAAAAGGACAGTTTAATCACCGTGTTCATTCAGTTTTTAGCCTCTGTAAAGAGACTGCCAAAAAAGTTGCCAATTAGTGCTAATTGTGGAGAAGGTTTTTGTGATGTGTGATGTGCGATGTGCACCCTTCTCCACTGAAAATTGGATTACAACCACCAAACTCATTTCCTATGCTGCTGATATATTTTATTTAGGTCATCAGAATTTCTGCCATTAGCCTTTTTAAAAGTAGTGCCTGACCAGACAAAGAGAATAGAGGTCAGAAACTCATCATTGTATCTAATTCTGTTTTCTCTCCATGTATTAGATGCATTTGTGGAGGTTATGTTAGTAGAATTTTCTTAACCACAATACACAAAAACAAAATAAGACTTTCGGTTCTCATGTGGTTATGTAATAATACATTCATATAAAGGATTTCCATTTTTAGACATTAGGCCCCTGACAGATGTTTTTGGATCTAGTTGCATTTAGTTAGTCTTCATTATTATGGCACACTTTGATCTGGAGAATTCCTTGTCTGTGATCAAATGTAAAATGAACTTAGATTCATTCCCTTTCATCTCATGTGAGCAAGACGTGTGAACCATTTACTTAGCCCTGCGACTCTGTATGATGAGTATTGTCTTTTTCACTGGTTCTGGTGAGATTTTTTTCTTTTTCTGATAGATGAACCAGCTCCTTTATATAATCTTACAAAAGACACAGGCAGAATGTCACTTCACATTTGTCAAGAGCAAGTGCCACAATCTCTTTAACAAATGATGTTTTACAATGTCTTGCAAGAGATTTTTACAAACTGATGTTAATTAGCCCAGAAAAAAAAAAAAGGCAATTAAGGCATCAAAACTGTCTTTTGAAAATCTCAAAGGTTTTACTCAACCTTGGAGAGGTAGATATTATGAAGGCTAACACGACAAAAGACCCCTTGACTCATCTCCTTATAACTAAGCATTGTACTAATCACACAAGAAAGTTTACCCTTGTCTAGGAGCCTTTGCTACCACTATTAAGGCTCCCCAGAGCATGCTGAAAGAGTTTTTCAGTAATCTTAGTTTGTTTTCACAGGTTTGCACCTTGTCATTTTCATAGCTGTGTGCACTTCCTATACCTAAATGTTGCTATTACAAGGAGTATGGAAAAGGCAAACAGGTGAAACAAAAGTACTCTTTTCCTCACACTTTTACTATCAGTAGTTTAAAATAAAGTTTTGCTATATGTATTGAACACTATATGTCAACTATTTAAATTCTGAACTCTCAATTCACCCCTAATATTATCTTTAACCTATAAGAAAAACTAATGCTCATAGAAGCTTTGCAGAAAATGTTCTTACATATTTATTTTTGTACATAGGATTTTTGTTACCCAAATAGTTTACTTGCAAACTATTTTCCAACTGAAACTTGTGCCTTAGGCCAACAACCTTAAAAGCGAGAGACTGTCATGGATTAAAATCCTCCAAGCATTTAACCATACACATAATTCAGAGATTTAAAGAGCCCCCTACACAACAAAAGGAGTGCATGCATGGCCCTCACAGGAGAGACACCAGTTAGACAGAACAGAGTACTTTTAAATGTGTGGCCCTAGGTGCTATAAGCAGTTCACCTTCAGCTGAGACTGATTGCAACAGCCCAAACTGAGCCTGGCACTGCTTGACACCTCTGTCATTGTGAATGTCTGAAGGAGGTTTGGTTGTATGCTTTCTGTGTTTGTCTTGCTTACAAAGTCCTCAGCTTCCTTCAGCATGGGGTGTCAGACCAGTTCTCAGCTCTGGAAATCAGCATCTCTGTCAAACACGTTGAGTGCTGACAGCAAGAGTAAACGCCCCCACATCCACCCATCCCTAGGCACCCTCATGCCCCTGGTTCCTGCTCAAAAGGTGGATGACTCCCCATTTGAGCTGAAACACTTAAAGTGAGTTTTAGATTACCCTCGACTGTTGGAATTGTATTTTGCACTTCTGGGATTGAGCTATGGCTATATGCCAAATGTCAGTACCAAAATGGAGTATAAATTCAACTTTAAGATATTTTTGCCAAATTTTTCACCCTTAATTTAGAAGTATCAAATAAAAAGGATGACCTTCTTGGTAAGAGCAGCTGTTATTTAGTTGAATATCTCTACAGTGTTTCAGCTTTAATATCAACCCGTGTTTATGAAATCTTTGCTTGTTTTTAGTGTCAGTTTAGTGTATTTGAAATACTTCCTCAAGGAAAGCTACTTTAATGACACATTATATTGTAGGTTAGGAAGGAGAAGTAAAGTTTATTAAATTCTTGAAAAGGTCAGTGAAATCAATAATTGATGAATTGACCCAGTAGAAAAAGCCTGTGGAAGGCTAACTTCATCTTTTCAGCCCCTTTATATCTGTGTGGGGTCTGCTTCTGGAAGAACAGAAAAATTGCTGGACAGTCTATTTTAGAGTAAAGAGATTTCAAAAGCATCTATCACAGCTGACTGGACTGCACAAGCAGAGGCCAGTGTGCATTGTGAGGGTGAAAAAGCAGTTTCTGTAAATACATTACTAAATAGCAAAAGGTGAGGTTTGTTTCAGAAGCAGAAAGATAAAAATATTATAAGCTCTCTGTTGCTGTCCTTTCGGTTGATCAGAAAGTGCAAACAAACTTCCAATCTGAGTGAGAAGTGACGATAAGTACACATAATTCTGTAAACTTTTGATGTTCTGTTGTTTTTCGAAATAGATGGCTAAAAATACAACCTGAAGGAGCTGATAAAATCACCATTTTGTCTGATACAGTCCAAGAAAGTACTCACAGCATATTGTTGTTGCTGAGCTTACATGGAAATATATCAAGTCATGATAGCTGAGTGCCTTGAATGGGATTCCAGTACCTGTCCAAGGCAAAGCTGTATTTTCTCTTTCTTATGACTTCACAAAATTTTCTTCTGTTTTGGCAGGAATTCAACTCAGTAAGTCCTTCTCCCCAAGCTAACATTTCAGCAGCACACATTATACACAGAATGATGTACAGGTATTATTAAAGGCAACATTTAAGTGTATGTGGTATGTATGACTTGAAGCTTATTGGCAAGTGATTGAAATAGCTTTCATAGGCTCTTTCTACTTAAGTTATGTGAGCTGGTAAAATCTTAATGTCAAACCACCTTAATCTTATCATTACCTTTTTAGCCATTTTCTGTTGGAATGAAAATTCCATATGTCGAACACATTCCATCATTTCTACTTGCTTTCTGATTGGCTGAAAAGCCTGATTTTTTTCTTCAAACATTTTCTGTCTCTACGGTGTTGGTTACAAGTAATTAATATTAATATTAATGTTGAGTAATTGATTAATGCCTCTGGATGGCATTAATCCATCCAAAAGTAAAGAGGCTGATGTTAGGAGAGTTTTTTCACATGCAAAATTTGTAAGCCACATTGTGTTGAACATTACGTCAGGCACTTTGAATTCCCAAATGTTGCAATTCTGGGATAAAAGGAAGGCAGGGAATCTCAGTCTCAAACTGAAATGTTCCAGTCTTCAAGAAATATTTCTGGCCCAAATTTTCTCCCAATAAATCACAACCTTTCTGGCTTCAACACAATTCTGTAGGTTATGGCCAAAAAATTTAATGCCACTTGAAATCACTTAAATGTCATGCATGCTTTCACAGCACATGTACAGAATAAATTGAAACAATCTGAAAATTAGCTTCTGAAATGGTGGATATGCCTGCTACATCTTATTGCTTAGCTAACTGATGGGATATTTTTACAGTCAAATTAATGGTCCAAAAGATCAATCATTTAAATTAAAAATGAATTCTGCATTTTGAGCATTACGTCTTGGAGAAATGAATACACAAAGGCTACTTTGCAGCTGTGGAAAACACTGCAAATAGTTTTGTTCTGCCAGCAACTGTCAGCCAGAAAGGGCATGCAATGTTACGGGTTCTTGTTCTGTATGGCCATGGTGAAATTTTTTGTGCATAACAATAAAGCGTTATGCTTGTAGACAAATTTCATTCAAAATTGTAGGGCCCACAGAGGGCCCATAGTTTCATCTCATAAAGGGGGATAACAAGAACTGTGGGGCAGGCAGACAAGGAGCCTTTTGGTGTTCATGAGCATGTTGGAATTACTTCACTATTTTCTTTCAGTTGCAGGATGTTGGGCTTTCCCCTTCCTTGCATTTTATGGGGAAAAAGGAAGTTCAGTGACTGTCAAATGTTATCATCCTAAGCAAGGAGACTCCCAGAGACCATCAAGGCTGTTGTGTTGAGCCTAGAAACCGTGTTGTGTGCAGTTCCATCAGAGATACCTGCAAGAGGCAGTGCCAAAGGCCTCTCGGGGATCCTGCTAAGCTTGAAGAGAGAGTTGTAGCAGGCAGGCATCTTATATTTCTATGTTATCAGTCTCTAACAAAAAACCTCTGCTCCCAAAGGAAGAGGTGATGTGTTAGTTACTGCCAGTGAGTAATCGTCTGATGCTTTCAGCCATCCATGCACCCACTGCACTGCATAGTGTAGGGACCCAAGAGGCAGTTTAGGATCTTGCTCAATGTTGGCATTAAAGTAATTTCTACCCAGGAGAAGCTACTGGAGAGTTTGAATTCTTCCAAAGAGCACATCTCAGAGAAATCTCAAAATTCATACAAATAGTATGCAGAACTAAACTTGTCTTCTACTTAGAATTACAGCTAGGCAACCCTTCACTTCTTCTGTCAGTTGACTTGGGAGAGCTTGTCTTTTAGAGGAAACCCAAATCAGACAGGGGAGAAACACATGTAAATTCTCTGACACTTATTTTTGCATATCTGTTTATGTTACTGTGTAATCCCAGCAGCCATTCTTCCAAGAATCTTGCCAAGAAGGCCCTATGGAGGAAGGCCTAGGTCTGGTTTCACCTGTGATGTATGTATGCATGTATGTAGTCATGCATAAAACTTTTTCTGGCTGGGGTATTTTTAATGGGATATAGTAAGCAGGTTCTCTAAAGTCACCCATGAAGATTGGTTCATCAGTTTTCAGTGTCTGCATGTAGGAAAAATTTAGGAAATGGTTTTGTCTGTTTACTCAATGATGTACAAATCTATCAATATCAGCTTCTGACACAATTTCCAGAACTAATTTTTTTTTCCCCCCCCATAAAAATTGAGAGTGAAGTAAATGCATACAAACATCTTCAGTATGGCAACTTCCTGAGCTTATCTGCTGTTCCTGGTTCCTGCTGCAAACATTGCCAGGACAAGATACCTCTCAAGTGCTGTTGGAGTGGGATCATTACCTTCCATTCAATATAGTATTCTCTGGTTATTCCATTTCATTTTTCTGCTACCACAATGTGGGCAGCATGATCTCTCTTATATGGTTGCCTCATGACAAGGAGGGGAAAAATGAACATATGCCAGTGTCTCCCTTTCAGTCACTCAAAATAATAGTGTAGAAAAGGTGTGGCAAGGTATCTCATGCTTATATAGGCAAGTCTGTTGCCCTTAGAAAAACTTGGCAATTCTACCAGAGTTCAAAGTACTTTCCCAGTGTTTTAGACTCCGTCATTTCAGTCCTCAGCTTTTCAGAGTCTCTTAAGGTTTTCCCTTTCCTAATGGGGCAGCTACTCAGAAAAAGTAACAGCTATGCAGAGAAGAGAAGGCTTTGGGGTGACCTAATTGCAGCCTTCCAGTACCTGAAGGGAGGCCACAAAAAAGAGGGAGAGAGACTATTTACAAGAGCAACTCGTGACAGGGCAAGGGGCCAATGGCTTCAAACTGAAAGAGAGTAGCTTTAGATGAGTTATTAGGGGAAAATTCTTTACCGTGGGCATGGTGAGGCACAGATTGCCCAGAGAAGTTGTGGAAGCCCCATACCTGGAAGTGTACAAGGCCAGGCTGGATGGAACTCTGAGCAACCTGGTCCACAGAAAAGTGTTCCTGCCCATGGCAGGGAGATTGGAATTAGGTGATCTTTAAAGTTCCTTCCAAACCAAGCCATTATATGATTTTATGGTTACAGAATTCAGACAATGATACTTCAGGACTGGAAACTCATAATTGTTCTGAAAGTCACTAAATAAAGCACAACATCCCACGGTCTGATAACTGAAGAATACTTTTACATATCCCTATTTCTAAGCAAACTGAAACACATTGTTATTCAGGAAAGAAAAAGAAAGCAGCACACTGTGATCCCTCTGTGTGCCTAGAGAGCATGACAATTCGACTAGTCTTGGGTATTTTTCAACAGAAACATTTCAGAATTAAAAGAACTGTCTTGCTACAGTTTTTATCTTCCACATTTGGAAGAAGTAACTAACCTTGTATCTGTCATACTGGAACACAGAATTACAACCATAAAAATCAGGGGTTTGGATCTCACTGAAGCACATTCCTCCCCATCACGCATGCCCCACATAACCTGTACTGCATTCAAAGAGGGTGTGAAAGTGATCTTGCTCAGCCTGGAAGTACAAACTAATACATCTCTCTAAAGAATGTAAAGCCACATACCTCACTCCCTCTTCACTTTAACACCATTTCTGAGATCCATGCATACTGTAGTAAGCGATATAATAAGGTGTTGATGATTTAGCTAAAGACATTTGTGGGAAAGGTATGCTCCTCTTATGTTCAAACAAAGTCTCCAACTATGTGAACAGTTTTCCTGCCGGCCACATAGCATACAAATGGTAAGGCTTCAAAATGGGAGTTTAAATTAGGTTTGAAGTTCTGGACTAAGATCAAATGCAAAACCATGTTGCACTGAAAGTGTAAGACTTTGAACTGACAGTTTAAAATGTGAAGTCCTCATATCTAAACACTTTTCATGGCTCTGCTACAGGTTTCTTGAGTGAAGTTAAGCAAGTTATTTAAATCATGAAGTGTTACACTGTTTTGATCTCTGAAATAAGGGTAATGATCCCTGTTCATCAGGAAGGTTGTGATGATTAATAATTTACTGAATCATTTTGGAATCTCTAGATGGAACTTGATATATAAATATGAAGTGATTACTGTTGTAACTGAGTAAATTATTTACTCTCAGGGGATGCTACAGTTATAGTTTAGATGCTACTTTATACCTTATACCTTTTCTTGACTATCTTGGACTGTAAGCGCTATCTACCTTAACAAGGAAGTTTGAAGGCATGCCATTCAGCTATTATCAGAAATTTAAAAAAAAAACTCCGAAAAACATGGTTAAAGAAATTGAGCAGGAGGATTTGGCACTTGGCTTCTAGTATGCACGTGCAGTAACTGCCACGATGAACTGCTGCTTTATTAAAGATGGTTTAAGATCCAAATTCAGTTATCTTTTTCATAAAGAGGTATATTCTCCTTGCAAGAGAAAACAAGAGTTGTTGGGGCTTTTTTTGGCTTGCATTAAAGAGCTGTTTCCACATCACAAGCTAGAACAATACAAGTTCAGCTAAAATAACTTTAATAATTAACTAACGTGGTCATTTTTTCCCATATATCCTACATCTACTCTGTTGCTTTGGTGAGGCCTTAGCAGAGGAAGGTCAGTCCCAGCAGCCAGACTAATATATGAAGCTTTTCAGTGTCTTGTTCTTGACAGATCAAATCAGTCTTTTGGTTTGTGAAGATGAAAAGAGAGACAGGTCTGACTTTTATGTCCTTTCATAAGAAGCAGAAAAGAACCAGCTAGCACAAGTTTAAGAAAAAAATACAGACAGCCATGTCTTTTTTTTGTCATTTTCCCTAGAGCTTCTGTCAGTCTAAAATTCCAAAGTATCAAATATTTATTTTTATTACTTTCTAGTAATGTACATAGCTGTGGTAGGTAGACCTTCTATGATTACTTAGTATTGAGACTGTACAAGGCAAAATTTGCAGGATCCTGCTGTCATTATTCTTAACTTTACCAGACTTTGGGCTGATTATATTTGAAAAATTTCAAATTAAATATTGTAGCCATCTCTGGTACTTTGATTATGCAAACGAAAAGATGTTTTGCACCTGCTGATGAAGAGCTGCTCACCTAAAAGAAACTTTCTTGGAGCAAAGAAATTTGATATATCATAATGGGTTGGCCTTTGCATTCTCCCAGATTTTGGCAAATTAGAAACTTCTGAAAATTCAGATTGCACTAGACTTCCACAATATATAAGCTAGATCCCTTACAGGCTTTCGCCAAATAGAATTTTCTTTATTTCTTTGCAGTTTCTGTGCTGATTAAATTGCAAGTACACCATTCTCACTTTTCCTAAAAGGATACTAGATAACTCCTTCTAGCATTTGGTTTACTAACAACGCAAAATAAGTTTGAAAAAGCTTTTTTGCTGTAAGTAATTTTGCATCTTACACTTGCTTTTTTGTGTCAATACAAAATGATAACAAATAGATCTTTTAAAATAAGAGATATACTTCAATAATCAAGTTTTAGCAATTGTGGAAGTACATTTTAAGCAAGTGTAAAGTTATGTTCTGGCGTTTCTTCAGGACACTTTCTTCTTGACAGTGTTTTATTTTACAGAAGCATAAAAGAAGTGACAGGTTATTGTGTACATAATCATGGCTAATTTTTGACTTCAAACACTCCTCTGTGATCTTAAAAGCTTTTCATTTGTTCATAGGCACAGGTTTGTACAAGCCCTGTGCAGCATCTGTACGCTGTTTTAATACATAGCTATAGTGGTGGCTCTTGCTCCCAAAAAGTTTAATTAGATCTGAAAAGTAGTTAAAGCTCTTACATGACTTTAACATGGATAAGCATCATCACAAATGTTCCCACTTTAAATTGCAAGGTGCTATGGCTTTCACAGAAAAATTCATCCCCAAATCCTGCTGAGATTGGTAGGTTTCAAGGTAAACAGAATCTCAGATGTGGTCAGTTGAACCAGGAGTATCTGGGAACTTGGGAGTCTAAGCCCCTCATGCACTCTGGTGCACTTGGTGAATTTTGTGCTCAAATACTTTGCTGATATTTCAATAATATTCAGTCAGTAACAGAGTTAATTTTTAAACAATGATCAAAATTTACTGCTTCAGTGAAACTGTTCCTTCTTATGTAAACTGGTAAATTCGATACTAATTCTGTTCAAGCAAAAACACACTAACTCCGAAAAACATGTGAGTATTTCTAGGCTTCTTTCCCACTTAATTCAATCCCATAGTCCATGATGTTAGTTGTAGAACTGCTGCTCTTGTGCCAGGAGGAACACTGAGCCCATAAAATTTCTTTTTGTGTGGTTTCTTGTGTGGATCTGTCCCACTACCCAAAGCACAGAGCAAGGGGTGAGGCTTACAGTAATACCTATTTATAGCCCCTCTTGCTCTGTGAGAGGGCAAGCAGAGAGTGAAACAGGATACATCTGTCAGGTTTGGTGGTTGTAACCTTTAGAGAAAACAAAAAGTGAGCACAGCCTGGGCTACTAACAGAGAGACACAGTGCTTGAGTCTCCAACAGACCACGTAAATGAGGTGGGGACTCCTCACAGTCCACTCCCACTGCCCACTGTCACTTGACGTTTTACACTCAATCAGTCTCGCTTTTTGCATTGGTTAGTAGATGGCAGTTTTTGATAAAATGTTTCATTTCCAAGTCTCATATTTCATCTCCTCGTATCAAAGTGCTTTTTGGCATACCCCAAAAGGAGCAGCCTTGGCTTGCAGGCCAGATTTTGATACAGATGAACCACTACCAAAAATAAAATAATCCCTTTCCCTGCACTAAAAAGACTAGGTAAAAACCGAGATTAATAAAGCAGCTGTTTAATGTCTATTTTATATGGAAAAGCTCTCTTGATTGATTGAAAGTCTATAATTTAAAAAACCTAGCAGTGATGTAGGAAAATGTACTTACTCTACATGAAGATCATCTCATCAATATTTCTTCCCAGATACTGAGAAAAGTCTGCTGTCATTTTTCTAGAAGTGCTGTAAAGTATCTGAGGAAACTGTAAGCATGTTCTTTTGCAGTGCTGTGAGTCATGATGCTATGCACCAACCTAAAACTGACTTGATTAAACAACCTTACCCCTTCTGGCACGATCTCAGGGCTGTTGCTCACTGTCACAGCTTTTAGTTGGCACTACAGCTTACTGTCTGTCATGCCTTTCTGTGCATCAAGAGGAACATGACATACTGCAATCCTTCTGGCTGCTGGTCTCTTTGGTGGCACCAGACTGGAGATCCCCCAGCATGAGTGTTTTACCCCTCCATTTTTCTGTATACAGGAGGATGTTTGAGAGGAGAACAAAGTCCTTCAGTTTGGCATAACTGTTGGAATGAACTGCTCCCAGTAGAGACGGTTGCATGCCACTCCTCTGTCTTGATATATAAAGAGAGAACTTTCAAAGTACCAGCAGGAGTTTTTCAGAGCAAAGACAACTCTGAGTATTTTCTTTGATCCGTGCTCACTGCTCCTTCACTTTGCACAAAGGATTTCACCACAAGGGACTTACCTTTCTGCATATTTCTCTACAGCAAATCAAGGAAGTTCCAAATGAGAAAAAAGTGAAAACATTGATTTCAGGTATTTGAGAATTTGGAAAGAAACATTCACTGAATTCAGCCTGCTCTGCCTTCTAATAAGGGCAAGAACAGTATTTTGTCGTCCTGCCTGGCCTCCTGCCCTCTTGTCTCTGACAGGGATGGCCAGTGGCTCCATGCCTGATTTTCACCTCCACCCTGGTGCCAATCCACCTTACCAGCCTTCTGTCAGGTCACTGGGGTAACTGCTGATCCCTCTAATCTCCTGCCAGGCTATTTTGTTGGCAAGAACCCACATTGGACACATGACATTTGGTCTACTTTTACTTTTAGACTGCTCGTAAAAGGACACCACTTTCCAATTCTCTAATTTTAGGACCTTCCTGTTTCATTCAAATTTGAAGGTTTCTGCTGCAACCTCCATTTTTATAACAAGTACATTAACTGAGGTCCAGAGTATGTAATACAATAATGTTACCTAGGAAATATTCCTGTTTAAAAAGAAATTTCACATAATTTATTTTTTCATAAAGCTCTTTAAAATTTATATTTTAATGTGTTACACTAGTCTAAAACCATTAAGATATTAAAAAATAGATATACATGGATATCTACATGGATATATAAATGGGTATGCAAATGGATATATTAAAAAGTGGTCATTGCAACTTGCCAATGTATAGGCAGAGCCATTTTCAGAAACTGGAAGATTTTATAACAGAAAATGGAAAACTACAGGGAATAAGCTAAGGAAAGCTGAAGCCACATGATCCATAATATATACTGCTATGTGTATGATAAACAGTTTTAATGACAATTACTATACCAAAAGAGATGTTCCTAATATATACAGATTTAGTAGTTCAAGGATGTATCTGCTGCCCTGTAGAATTTTTCCCATGGTTACAGAGATCACATTCTAGCTATTTTATTGCTTACTAGAAGGAATGACCCAAGTGAGGTAGATTTCTGATTGTCTAACAGTCCATCACAGTCAGTCTGGCAGCTAATAGTCTCCACCTCTGAGACATTATAATAAGGTTACATATAATTATATTTAAGTGCTCCTCTGCAAGGTATCAGATATCTGTCTGCAAATGAAAATGATATCAGACAAAGGTTGCTGAGCTCACTAGGCAGGTATGGTGCAATTCACAGAAAGGTTTAGACCTGGATGTTCTCTAAATGTGGAAGGAGAAAACTATTTTCCAAATTGGAATAAGATGCAGTAATAATAGTAGTATTGTGCAAGCAACACAGTTCAGTTTCTACTTCCAGACAGATAATGTGCTTGCCATATTTCTGAGTCTTTTTTCAGTCTACACCTGAAATATTATATAATTCATTATTGAGTGAAGACAAGAGCATGTTGGTAGGGCATTCACTAATGTAAGCTATCTGTGTCCAAGCAGAGTGCTAAAATCTCTAGAAAATGTTTGCATATATTATCAAAAATGATCTTTTAGCAAATGGAGAACATAGTTCTCCTTAGTATGCTTTTGAGAAAATTGGATGCAAAATGCTTCAAAAATCAGAATGACTGTAACTAAGAGCCATGATTTATGAGTAAAAGAAAATCAAATAGTAAACATAGTGTACAGCCTTGAGTCAACTATTAGAACAATGTGCGTGTGTACTTGCTAAAAAAACAATAAGAGTATATTTATCAGCAAAATCCTTTAGAAACAGAAGTTTGAAAGAAATTCATTATTGAAAACAAAGTTATATTTTTTGGAAAAAAATAGAGAGAGAGAACTCATAGAGGTATATCTATTGCATTTTAAAAATCTTTTTATTTATATGTTTACTGAATAGATAAGTACATGAACTTCAAGAAAGGAGAAAAAAGTCTAAATAAATATAAACATAAACAATACAATAACATAAGTAAAAAGATTGTTTAGAAAATGGGGATTACAGAGCAGTAGACATTACTTCATTGATGAAACATGATTGGATATTTTAAAATAAAATTATCTTGTTGCAATGCATGTAGGAAGAGGAGAGTTACCAGCATGGTCGTTCATAGCAATCTGAGAGCAGAGAAATTTGCAGGCACAGATAGTGTGTACACACAGATCCACTATGTCTAATGAGAGAATGATCACAGGGCAATGGTCATTAGACAGCCTTTATACTAATTTTAAAGAGCAAATAATAGTTTGAATATTAGAAAAAACCCCTAAGCAAAGTATCTAAACAACACTGATATGTATAGTGACAACTTTATGAATTTAAAGATTACTTGTATATTTTTGAGCCACCTTAGCTAGTTAAATTATTTCTGAAATGACTTACTGAAACACAAGCTAAATTGGAATTGTATTTTTCTCTGTTAAACTTTCTGATGAGGACAATTTGCTTTTTATGAAAAGCCTGACTGATGCCACCACCTGCTAACTTGGGATCATTGTAACTGATGATTTCCTTCTACCACCTGCTGTACGGAATAGAGATGGAATCCAGCTGATGTTTTGACATTCTGGTGACAAGATTGTAGCTGTTTCTGTAGCCTGTGTTTTAATCTAGGCATTTCCTCTGGAATATTCTGCTAATTTTAATTAGTTACAAATTTTGCAATTATGAATTTAAAAAATTGGAACCTGGTGACTCCAGTTTTAAGAATTATACTTTTCTTACTTATAATTCAGTTTGGTTCCATACTACATCAAAAGACTGAATTCACGGTAGATCTTTCACCTTTTTTACTCAATTTGTGCTTGGTTTGTACAGGGTTAATTACCAATAAGATGCCAAGCCATTGAAGATGGCATAGTAACTGTAATAACATCTCATTATGTACAAATTAGGATGTAGATTGTCCATGCCTTCTAGAAACAGAAAGAGGCAGCCATTCAGAAATTACCATAAGTAATAAGTATTTTTGCCAGAACATATTCAAAGGAATGCAAGCATGACAGAACCATGTGTAATTTCTCCCTGTGAGTCCTGATTTGACATTGCCAGTTTTAAAGAACAGCTGATTTCTAGGTAACTCACTATATACACTTACCTATAGTTTCTTGCTTTATAGCAGCACTTTTAAGGAGGGAATGTGCATGTGAGCAAAGTACACATATTCCACCCAGAGGTCTGACAACCACTTAAGTCCCCTTGAGGCCTCTAGATTATTCTGTGCCTATGGAATAGCCTTACAATTTTATAAAGTGCTAAATAAAAGTGCTCATTATTGCCTCAAAGTGTAATGAGAGAGCTTATTCATGCATGTGTGGGAGACATGATAAAATTGCAATGGAACTAAGGGTTTCTCATCTGTGAGTAGTAAATGCATTTTTGAGTACAAAAGTGTAATACTTCTCTGGTTTTAGAAATGAAAATGCTTAAAAGAAGAGGGAATCAGTCTTGGGAAGAAAAAAGAGGGAATGAAACTGTCTCGACTCAAATTCAAAGTATTTTTGTTTAAATTACTGTTATTTAAACATTGTCCATCTTGTGACTCTCCAGGGTCTGAAATCAAATGACCAGAGGATTTTACATCAGTGTTTACCAAACGGGGTCTACAACACAACACCTTTTGCTTGGCAGGAAAGTCTTTGGGTTGTTAATAACAGTTATTTGAATTTTGCTAGTAACATTAAACTTCCTGTCCTAGGTTACAGAAAACACACACGTTCTCTCTCAATACTGGTTTTAGACAAATGCCTCAGTTTTGTACCTCTCACTGGCTGGAAGTCACTTTATGGGTCTTACACAAAGGGAAACAGTGGCATCTCAGGAAAGCACTGCAAACTTATTAAATCAGTTTTTAAAGCACTGAGGAAAGTGNAATTTATAAGTGACTTGGTGACCTGTCCATTCAGCAGTATGAACTCCAAATCTGTTCAGGACAGTAAGTATTCAAGACAAATATTTTAGATACTGCTTGGCACTATATAAAGTTATTATCTTTTTGTCCAGTGGCTTGAAACAATTTTTTGTTTTAATTCCTTTGTTAAAACTTACTCTAAATATTTTTGTCCTCAAAATGTTTGACTAGAGGATATAAAAGAACTGGAAAAGCTTTCAGCTTGGCGCCATTTCTTTCAAGCTCATGAACAAGAAGTTTTGCCCAATAACTCTGACTTAGAGACCTCAAGAAGAATTATGTGGGATCCTTGCATTCATTTCTTTTTGGTGTCTTAATGAGATATGAAACCATGCAACAGAAAGCAGATCTAGCTGCTATACAGTATATATCTGTTTTTTAAAGATCTTCTGATAATGAAATGTTGAGTTTTTAGTGTATGAGGAACATCATTAAGAAAACAAGTACCAAGCATGCCCAGTTTACTCTAACTCAAACAGTTAATGGAAACACAAGATCAAATTTCCTTTGGAAGAAATAGAATTAAACATGGATTTTCTCCTGAATGAATTCTGTAATTGCTGGATGGGATAAAACCACTCTCCTTAATTAGTTTTGCAAATCCAAAACTAAATTCAGATTAAATAATCTCCTGAACTTGTACTTATTTATCNTAACATTAAACTTCCTGTCCTAGGTTACAGAAAACACACACGTTCTCTCTCAATACTGGTTTTAGACAAATGCCTCAGTTTTGTACCTCTCACTGGCTGGAAGTCACTTTATGGGTCTTACACAAAGGGAAACAGTGGCATCTCAGGAAAGCATTGCCAACTTATTAAATCAGTTTTTAAAGCACTAAGGAAAGTGCTTTGTATTGCCATACTGAATTCCCCCATGCAGTGGTTGGAAAACAAAATGAGTGAGAGGCTTCAAGTCAGAAATACAATTTAATAAGAAGAAAGGGAAAAAAAGTAAAATAAAATAAAATAAATGCAATAATACAAAAGACCACTGA
>VXBB01021200.1:63155-81743 GCA_013399915.1 Illadopsis cleaveri
ACCCCGGGCTGGCGCCACGAGTGCCGTGCCAGGAGCCGTGCGGATGCCAGCGAGGGGTTGCTGCTGCTGTGTCAGGCTGAGCCTCCTGCCTTCTGTTGCAGAGACCTTGGTGAAGCAGCTCTCCTCTTATGAAATCATCACACCTGTCCGAGTGAATGAGTTTGGAGAGGTTTTCCCGCACACGCATCACTTCAGAAGGAGGAAGAGGAGCTTGGAGGCACCGCTGGAGCCCGCTGCTTTCCGAACACATTACCAGCTCAGAGCATACGGACAGGTCTTTCAGCTCAACCTGAGTGCTGATGCAGGCTTCGTTGCTGCTCAGTACACGGTGGTGCACGTCGGGGCCCCGCAGAAGCAGCCGTCTCCTGACTTGCGCCACTGTTTCTATCGCGGGCATGTCAATGCCCAGGAGACGCACATGGCTGTCTTCAGCATCTGTGGTGGTTTGGTAAGCATGTTGGTCACTGCTTCCTGTCTCCATTCATATTCTTCTCGCTGAAAGAAATGTAGTGGGATGCCTTTGCTGGAGAGCTAAGCTGGAAATTCTTGGGCATCATTCCAAGTAGTTGGTCATGAAATGTCTTGGCATCAGCATTGTGCAGTCATGATGATACTTCTCTGGTGGGATACACAAATGCCACTTTCAAAGGATCTGTTGCTGGCCAGTAATACGGTTGGTTGATGTAACTCCTGACACCAAGAGTGCTGTAACAGAGGAAAAAGCATGTCTTAGAAACACAGTAAGCTATTGACTTGATAAAATGATGCTGTCAGTTGGCATCAGTTATGTGTTTGTAGCTTAACAGATACTGTGGTTGTGAGTGAGGAGTAATGGTGGTTGAGATGGTGAGAGAAGAGCTGGTGTTGATCAGTTTCTTCTTCAGCTTTCAACAATACTGTCAAGGTATAGTTAAATCCTAATAAGTGTGTAGCAGTGCTCTCTAAACATATTGCTGCTAAAAAGGAATAGGAAATTTCCTAACTTAAGTGTCTGTGAAACTTCTTAAGAATTGATTTGAGTAGACAAATCAAAACTGCAGTGATATACATTCTGTACTTATCCCTTGATGGCATTTATTATGTCTTCCAAAGTGATAATGGGGAGATAGTATCACACAACTGTCTTTGAAAACAGTTGTACTGTGTTGCTAAATTTTATAATTTTGTGCCTAGAAACATGAAGACTGGTACCTTGTGCTTTATCACATCACTACCTGTTGAAACACCATGGACAAGTTGTGTGACATGCACACTGTAGAAATACAGCATCATTAACATTACTGTGAATTTAAGTTGACGTTGTTCTATTTTTTTTGCAGTCACTCAGGAAACTAAAGATGCAAGACTTATTTTTGGGACCTCAAGAAAATCCAGCTTCATATACTAGGCTCTTTCTAGTAGCCTCACAAAATAGAATGCAATTGATTGGATGTATTTAGGACTATTTAATGTGTATTAGAAGAAGGTCATACACAGGATAGAAGAGAAAACCAGAAATAACTGCTGTTTGAGAGACCCCTCTTTCTTGTGCTTCTTGAATATTTGGATATATACTATCTTGTCTCTGGGTTGAGGTGTATGGACTTTGGATAGTCCTTGAAAATTCGTGGAGAGGCAAGCATTTGAAAACAGTAATTCTGTATTCATCCTAAGTTTTGTCTATATATCTTGCTTTACAAACAACTGTCGTTGGTTCTTGACTACATTATCCAAAACCCAGTTCAAAACTATACCAAATAGCTTAATGTTTTTACTAAGAGAGGGAAAGATGAAGTATCACAAATATGGTTGGGTTTGGTTTATTTCTTCCATGTTTTAATAGATGCTCAAATCTCATGTCATTGAGAATAGTGGCATACTTTATACAGAATACATACAAGAAATTCTAAGAATTTCTACTTTCATTGCCTTTGCTGCCTGTTTGAATTCTGTTCCTGTAAACTGTTGCTTTGCAATACTTGAAGGGACCATGTGCATTGAAAATAACTTTTCTGCAAAACGTACTTACTTCTGTTGAAAGTTGTCTCAACTACCTTATTTATCAGTTCTCAAATTCTTCATCACAAGACCATCTTCTTGCCTGCATCAAGCTGAACATCTCACTTCCCTGCCTCCTCCTTACTGATACATTAATGTATTATCGTGTATGTGTATGGTCAGAAATCCCTGAGCGCCTTTAAGTTGGGTCTTTGCCTCTTCTAGATGAGCCTTGTGAACTTTTCACTGCAGCTTCCAGCTGTACTTCATGTCCTCAGCCATTGCCTGGCTCAGAGTGCCCAGTCTGAGCCACCAGCAAAGACCTTTCTGTCTTGGCTGCTCACAGGACTTTTCTCTCACCTCTCATTTCACTTTCTGCCCTGGCAGATACAGCCTTGGAAGGTGTGTAGCATAGCCAGTGTTATGTCTGCTTTCCCCTCGGTGGTGGAGGTTTTTAGAAGAGGAAGCAGAGCCTCCATGGATGCTGCTGCACTCTGTGGGATGTAGTTTTCCAGGGAGGGATTGTTTGGTGGTCATAGCCAGCTGGTTGCCTGTAGCTGCAGAGAGTGTCCTCCAATCTGACTCAGAACCTTCAAGCTAATGTTCTTCCTCATGGATTCAAAGCAAATGTTTTCTGCCTTGTGTAACTGCCAAAGGAGTTTAGAGAAGAATGAGCGTGAAAAGAGGGAACTACAGACCTGGTGGATTTGTCCTGTGAGATCTTGTCCTCCCTGAATGCATTCCCTATTCCTAGATGGGACTACCCTCAAAAATTAGTAAAAAAATGTTTTTATCCTCAAAGTTTTTAAAATTTCATGGGTTTGTGCATTCAACAAATGTACCTGCAAAAATAATTAGTCAGTTATTGCTCTTTTAATGAACAATGCCATGCTTCATGAGAGCATCCAAATATTTAAAGTCTGACTGCTGCTGAGGTAAGATACTATTTAAGAGAGTAGAAACCAGACTAGTGACTCAGTAGCCTTGTATTGTATTTATTTTAAGTAAAATCCTTTCTCTTTGTAGGATCGCTGACCTTGAGCTTAGTGTATGGAAGTTAAGATACTGCTTTGTACTACTAGGTATAATTTTATCTTCCAGCTTTGCATATATAAGAGAATTGTTTATATTTGACTAATGCTGCAAAAGCTAGGGAGGAGAAAATTATTTGTACTTAGTTATAAAGGTACAGGAAGTGTAATAATGGAATTTTAAAAATTACTCTGGATATGTGCCTCACTCATGTGACGTGAAATCAGGTACTTGTGTTCACTTTATCCTGTAGGCATCTATCCCCAAGGTCTGAGTGCATTCATTCACAGCTTTATTCCTCCTCAAATTCCTTCTTTTCTTTTTTTTTGCATTCTCAGATTGTGTATGTTGTCCCTCTCCACTCTGCTTTTTCATTTCACCCTCTGCTAAGCCTTTTCCTTCATCTGCTAAGAGCACCTACAGCCCAGAGTACCCATGGAGCATTGCTTAATGGCTCTTGACACCCTGTATGCAGTTTTGCTGTGTTACATTTCAGAGCATGCCCTGGGTTCAGGGGTACAAATGGCACAGGGAGGTTAGAAGGTCAGCAAGGAGTTTGTAGTAATTGTAAAGAGAGAGTGTATAATTAGGGAACTTTGGGATCCATCAAAGACAGAAGGTCATTTGGAGTGATGGCCTGGGTGCCTAGCTGAACGTCTGATCACATACAGGAATATTTCTTCCATCTTTAGAGTAGGTTTTGAGATTTCATGTTTTATTTCACTTTATTTTCTTAAGTTCCATCTTTTTTACTTTTACTATATTAGTCAGTTTTAGCTTCCTGCAAACACAGGGAACGGGATCTGCCGGGGATGTCCCTGGGTACGTGTAGACTAAAGGGACCTTTCAAATGTTACACAGACAGCAAAATCAAAGAGGTAAAACCCCAAATAATTAAAAATAATTTAACTTTTAAGAACACGTGACTTACGAGTTTAATGACAAATACAAATACCAGTGAATGAAGTGTCTTATAAATGATGATAGCTCTCTTATTTTAACTAGAATGCACCTTTAATTCCTAGCAGGACCCATCTAAAAAGAGGAGATTTTTTTGGTTGTGTTTGTTTTGGTTTTTTTTTTCATCATCCTGAGTGAATGCTATAGAAACAGTCTGTTTAGTCATTTGAGAAACCTGGGGGTTTTTTTTCAGGGTTTAAGAGGGTGTTGGCTGATGGTTAGGACTGTTAAAATCAGTTTTTCTGAGCTAGAAGAATGCTTAAATGCCAGAGGTGTTTTATGTGACACCTGTGAGAGAGGAAAAGGTAAGAAAGAAGGAAAAAATACATTCTTTTGGGTGTCTGGTCTCTAGTGTGTAGAGCAATTTCACATGCTCACTGACTGGCAGAACTTAGGTGTAGAAAAGTACACATGAATCTCTTCTTGCATGGATTTTCCAGCTGTCAGCTTCCTGCAGTCCAGGAAGACAAGACCCCTTTGTTCTAGTGTAGCTTTGGAGTGTGACAAGTTTCTTCTTCACCAGCTCAAGGAAGCTCTTTGGTAATGCAGCCTTACTGCACATCAGACACTTTGTCTGAAGAATGGCAAGAGTATGAACCTAAGTGTGGATCTTCACAATCCTCAGTACAGGAGGTTGTGTTTATTTTTTATTAATACGGGTCAGCGAATCACCTTTCTGAAAGGTTTTGAAAACAGCTCTGTCTGGTGCTATGAATGGGTAAAGTGGCTGCTTCTAAGGAAAAGTAAGCAGTCCTGGAATTTGTCTTAAAAAACTGTGATTTTTAATAGTTTGGTTAAAAAACCCAACAATCCAAAGCCCAAAATCTTCCTAGAAGCCTCTGCTAGCATAACAAGCATCTAGTTTCTTGTGGAGATCTAGTGCAGGTAACAAACTCCAGATATTTGCTCCCTGGTTTTGTGCTCCTTAGTGCTAACAACCTCAATGAGTGAAACTACAGTGTTTCTTCCAAGAAACTTTAACACTTGTAACTGAGAAATATGCTTACCTTTATGTAATTTAATGCTTTAACTTCTAACTTGTCACTCTAAAAAAGTTACTTTCTAAATCTGGAAGACAGGATAGTTTCAGCTTTTGGGTTACATTTATAATGCTCTGAGCATCCATAAGACACATACTGGATTTCATATTTTTTTATCTTAATGTGCCAATGCCATCATAAGCTAGGAAAACAATCCTATTAAAATGTCAGCTCAAGGCAATTGATTCTTGCTTGAGCGAACAAAGTCTTACTGCTACTGGCTGGGTGATGTGAAGACTTCCACTTAGTAGTTCTGGTTTCTTGTGTCATACACGTATATAAGCTGAGACTCTGGCTCTGGCTCTGCAAAACAGGAAGAGTTTCAGTGCTTTCATTATAACTTTGACCATTTTCTCTGTCTCTGATCAGCACAAAGTGGTTTTAAATAAAAGGTTTTACTTTGCAAGTTTAAGATAAAATATTCTTTCTTTTTGGCTTGTTGTAAAATAGTAAGACAATTTAGATCCCCCCTACAGCTGTTTTAAAAACCCTGAAACTTCTCCGGTGTATTTTCCTCAGGCTCTTTGCATCTGGACTTTTCCTGGAAATATTGCCACAGATGCTATACCTTCACACGTGGGCCAGCACAGACTGCCAGATACAGGTGGTAATTGCAATTGTAAACCTGAGAAGATACATGGAGTTATGGATTGTGCAGCTGAAGGTCTGTCACAGAAAATGTTTTAACAAGAGCAGTAGGACCTGACTATGTGTCTACCTGTTCACCAGCAAAATTCTGCAGACATTGTCCTTTCAGCAGGCTGGATGTGCCTGTGTAACATTTTATGTCAAGGGTGCTCAGCCATTGCTGGCCTGTCTTCTGCCCATGTCCTGTATCTAGTGGCCTTTCCTTGGTGGCTACCTGGGCACATTCTTTGCCCTTATGTTTGCCAAATAAATTGCTTTGATGGCTGCAGCTTGTTCTCAACTGCTGCTTTTATTGTTTGAATCTATGTGACACAGCTGAATTTGCTGGTATGCTCTGGACAGCCAAGGGAACTTTGGTTTACTTTTATCTTTGTATATATACACACACACACATGTTCATTAAACTTTGAGGAAGTACACAGAAGTTCCTGTGTCACAGGAGGGCAGAGTACACAACATATGGCCCTTGGCTGTCACTAAGCTAAATTACTGGTATGCAAATAGGTGTGTGTTTGGAGGAGGGGGTTGTGTGTGGGGGTTTTCTTTTTTTGTCTGAACTTAATGCTTCCAGTCCCAGGTGGCAGTCAACAGTTAGCTGTCATGGATCTCAGGAAACTTTGTACTCTTGGGGAATAGATAGGTTTTCCACATGAGATAGTGTATCTGCAGTAGTCTCAATTCTCATTCTGTTTCAGACATATCCTCATGTAGAAAATGTCAAGATTAAGGTAGCAAAGGCAGACACTGAGAACAGTTAATACCTTCTGGGAATGCACATATTGACAGAAGTACTCAAGGTGGCTTACTGTGTGGCTGACTAAGGTGAAAATAACCACAGCTTGTGTGCTCTTGAGTGATAACTGCCTGTGATGGTGCTTATGAGGTCAAAAGGACTGTATGGAGTTACTCGTCTTCCAGTGAGAGAAAAAGGTGGTTCTGCATTTACTTAAAAACATCAAAACTAGGAAGTTCTTTTTAAACAGAGATAAATTGTAAATGTAAATTTGCTTGACATTTTCTGAGACAGGCAAGATGGTACGATGTAGTTTTCTCCAAGATACAGTGTATGGATCCCCCAGGTCTGTGTTCTGTCAGAATAGTTTAGGTATTAAAACCAAATCCCATAAAACTCAAAAATAAAAGCCAACAACCCACTCCCTCCCAAAGTAACCCCCAAACAAACAAGAAAATCCCTTCATGTATATGTACATATTGTTTTGCTAATTTCAACAGGTATCGCAAGATAGGTACTTTTCTCTGATGGGATCTCCATGTATATATTTATTTTTAAAAAGTTGTTATGCATATTTTTAGTTGACTTGTCTAGCTTGTTCACTGTGAATTGTATGTAAAGGTGAAAATAAACAAATAACCCCTATCTCTTCCTTCCACTCCAATGAATCTTGTTAATTTTCATGAACTTCTGCTCTATCTAGGTGGTTTTGAGATTCTTTTTTAACATTCTCACAAATTGTTTGCTATTTAGCCCCTCTGTTTTTGCTACAAATTTTATTTAGAAACTCCTAAAATACAATTTTCACCAGTCTTTGGCCAGACTTTCTTGCTAGAATAGCTTCACAAAGGACTCCTCAGAGTACCTAGTGCCTGTACTTCCTACAAGAATAATCTTTCCCTTATATGTTCCTAGTTCCTAAGTGAAAGTAGCTTGGCAGTAAGGACACTGGATCCAGTGCTGTGGTTATCATATGGTTATTGGTAAGGTGTGGTGTAAACATAAAAATAGGTAAAATCTCTTCAAGCATTTACACGGAACTTAAATTTCCATCTGGAATGAAGAAATTTTATCTAAGCAATGATTAGGTGTCTTTGCAGACCAGGACACTTCCAACCCCAGGTGAATGCCTCATCAATACTTTTAATGGCGTGATTATGGTCAGTTCCTGCAGTCTTACCACAGAATTTTCAAGATGCAGTTGGATTCCTGTAACAATCTTTTAGCATTTTATTCTCTAAGAACTTCAAAAGTAATCTTGCTTTCAATCACTTCTAAAAACATATTCTACCAGAAAACATTTGTTGCTAGATATTTCTTCCCTGACGCTTTGCTTGTGTTACTATTTATGATTTTATTACTGTTTTCTTATTCATGTTATATTAGGTCTGATCTTAATACATTAGCTTGAACTGCTATCTCTTACTGTGTTTCTAGCTGAATTATCTTTTAGTAGAAATACTTTTTCCAGATGTTGGCAGTGTACTATGATCACTATAATACTTTTTGCTTTAATTAGGCAATGCTTCTGAAGTCTTTCATCATAAAATATTGTGACAGTGAAGGAGGAAGAAAAAGGGGGAGGGATTCTTTCATGATTCAAGAGCTTTGAATAAACAAAAGGGGAGGGATAGTAGAGGGGAAGAAAATGATATAAAAGGAAGGGATTTAAATTTACTTTGTTAAAGTGCTCTTGCAGGTTTTGAAGTGAGTTGAGAAGCCATACTTAAAGGGCATGAGAAGTACTTGACCACAAGAGTGGAGCTTACCTGGGAGAGAGTCTTCCAGTTTAGAGTGAAATTTTCCAGAGCTTCAGTTGTTCTTTTAGAGTTTTTATGAAACCGTTCCAATTGTGCTGTTGGACATACTAAGATTAATTCGTCATTTCTGAAATCTGCGATATATCCCTTATGTTTTCCATGTGTTCTGCAAACTTTATAGACAAAGATGTAATTTGTATATGGGGATGGTACATGCTTTAACCATAATTTTGCAATATTTACTTCTATAGCTCTTGCAATAAAGTTTATATTGGTTAAGACTATACAGTTTTAAGCCACTTTAAACCACTAAATCATACCATATAGTGAGTAGCTGTGTTGATCCGCTGAACATTGATTGGGATCATCCATAATATTTTAAATCCAAAAACTAAATTGTCATTCTCATGTGGGCTTTCTCATAAATTTTCTCAAATCTATGCATATGCGTAGTTCTGGGTAGCACTACTCCTTTGGACCACTTACTTATGATGTGCAAGAGACTGTTTTCAATTTTGTACTCTACTTCTACTGAAGAGAACTTTTAAATGTGCTTTTATCTCTTTATCTGAAGAACAGAAATAGAATCTTTCAGGCAGATTTCTTGTTAGATGATTTGAGAGGCATCTGTAGATGATAAATAAATCCGGTTCATTTCTGATTTAATTTCCTGCAAATGCTTGGGCTCCTGTTTTAGCAACCTGCCTCTGTACATCTAAGTGACTTTATTTCATTTTACCAAAACTATTGTTTGTTTGGATCTCACAGCTCTTTCCCTTGTATGTCCAAGATGCAGCAATAGCTTCATTTTTATCAGCAGAACCTGTCACCATGTGAAGTATCACTTTCCTGGCTGGAGTACTGTAAACAGACAGTGTAACTGGTGACTGAATTTCTGTAGATGCATATGCTAGGAAAACAAGGAGCTAACCATGTGTTTTCATAGCAGATTTAAAGGATTGGAATGTATCACTCCAGGTTCAATGTCTCCTTTGGCTTTAAATGACAGATATCAAATGTCTTTCTTAAGATAGAGCACTGTTTGCATCTCTTAAATTTTGCACTTTCTCACATTCAACATAGTAAGTTCTTTTCAGTTGAGATGGATGCACAAAAATTTGTCATAGACTACTGGTAGGAGGCCTTCATAACTACTCAGTGGTAGTAATTGCTTCTTTACTCATACGTTGTTGAAGAGGAGAGAATTCATTGTAGAAAGAATGAAAGCTTTTTGCATTATAGATTTTTGCTCAGCTATTTCTTCCATATCTAAACAGGTCATTGATCCTGGGATACTGTGTGAGGATCAGTGGGCCAAAGAGTGAGCAAGAGCAAACTTGACAGCTTGATTCCATTTTTCTAAAATGGTTGTCCAAAGTATCTGTAAGGGTGGACTGTCCAGTCTTAAGGACACGACTATACCATCTTGTGTTAGTCTTTTGATTTAATAAAAAAAGCAAAGAATAATTGTGAGGCCATGAATCATAATAGAGGATTCTGCCCTTCCAGCTGTCTGTCCTAACTTTTTGGCCTGTAAATTTGTGGTCTGTAACTGTGAAGTTTTGAACTGAGGAGAACCAGTCAAAAACATACAGGTTTTTTTGGTTTTTTTAGAATAAAATCATAGAAAAAGAACATAGCCTTGTTCTTGCAGGTAATCTTTTCCAGTGGAAGTCTGATATTCTGGTGAGTTTAGTTTAGAATGTAGTATAAACTCTTTCCATATTAGTTCTGGGGTATTGTTCTTATATTCTTATGTGTGTTGTAACTGGAACCATTCCTTTGTAAAATCTAAAAGTCTGTTTTTTGAAAAAACCCTTGAAGAAACAAACCTAGATTATCTGCTCCACCTGTTCAAAAGAATAGGAGTGAAGTAAAATGTGTGTGGGAAATAAAACAGGAACAATAAAGTTCTCACTTAAATCTAGAAGAACGTACTTCAAATATGTATTATATGGAAATATGGGTTTTGGTATATCAGGAGAAACGAATTAATTAGCATGTTAGTGTTGACAAATAGTATGGGACCAGATTTGTGATGTTTTGTTAACTGTGACTTTAATAATGTATGTAATAAAACATGAATCTTAACAAGAAGAATTGATGCTTTGTCCCTGAGTGCCAGGCTCTTGTCTGTCCCTGTCATTTCCCCAAAGGGTTGTCCCTTAAGACTTGCTGACAAGTTGTGGCATGTCTGTTTTCCTGAAGCCCTTTCCAGGCTGTTCTTGGTACACTCGAACTGCTGTCCTCTACAGATTACATGCCCTGGAAACACTGGATGTGAGAAGGCTAAACTGAATGTATAAAGGATCCAGCATGAAGACTACTTGCAAAGAATTTAAATGAAACTGAGGGGGAAAAGTGCTTCTGTGAGTTAAATTTAAACAGTCTTGGAATGAAAATACTATTTAGCTGTGTATTTTTTTCATTCTGTGACAAAGTTGGTGCAGAGGATTTATCCACATGGTGTTGACAATAGCTCTAGTAATGTTATGTGTCAGGGAAGATTGCAGAGGGGCTTCAGGCTTGTGTCAGGCTAACAGACTGTTACAGATCAACAACTGATAACTGCTTAGAAGGATCCCAAATTCAAGGGGATATTGAAATTCCAGCACAATACCCTGGACACTGAAGTAGTCTGCAGCAGTTTTTGTTTGAAAAAGCGCTGTTATTGCTTCTGTTCTCATTTATCCTGCTCTGCCCCTCTCTCTATAACCTTGAGTTTCATGGTTGACATGAACATTTATTCTCTTAAAGCATATTATGTAGATTATTGCTATTGTTCTATTGGTCAATCTTATGCCTTACTGGCAAAACATTTATCAGGGTGCAGTGTACCTACTCACATGATGTGTTTAATTGGCTGAAGTGAGGAAGTTGCTAAAAAGTTTGAAAATAATTTGATGAAAATCTTTCATGTTTGTTCCTCCTCATAGTCTCCTGAGGTGGAGTACTTAAGCCACAGGAAATTATGAATTCGGTTAGAAGTGCAGTGAGAAAGAAGAGAGTCTGCTTTAGGATTTCATAATTGAAAGGATTATGGGGCTGGGGGAAAGGAGCTTAATTTTTGTTCTTTGTGTATGTGCCAGTGCTTTTGTTAGTAATCAAGTTACTGTGGTTCCCATTACATAGTTACCCATGTGTGTCTATGGTGGCTGGGGACGGGGAGTGTGTTGGGGGTATTAAGGAGAAAAACACTTTCATAGTGTCAACTTTGAATTTCTGGTGTTCCAGTCAAAAATCTTCAAAAAGAATACCATGTTAACACTGTTTCTAATCTATGGGGAAAATGCAATTTTAGAAGAAGAGTATTATGTAAATTATGTTAAGGACAGAAGCAACAAATCAGTCCAGAATTTGGACAGCAGTCAAATTCTGAAGTTCTTGATGACATCTGCTCTCCTTTGCATAGTTCCCAACTGGTCTTGCTTGGTTATACCTAGTTTCTCTTTTTTTTTTTTTTGTGATTTCCTTTGTTTCATAACTCTTATAGTAATTACCTTTGATACATTGTTAATATGCAGGGTAGTCTGAGTTATTCTGGTGGGGCAAGTTCCTGAAAGAAAACTCCCCTTGTCTTACCTTCTAGGTTTCACTGGAATTTCCCCCGTCTCACGTGCATGTGTATGATCATTAACTTCAAAATATTATCATAGATAGGTTTTATTTCAATGAGAATTATTTTTATATCAGTATTTTCAATGGAAAATAATTCAGTTACTTCTCTTACTTTCAGATGGGCACCTTCAAGGCACATGATGGTGAATACATTTTAGAACCTCTAATGAAAGCGGATGGAGGTGAACATGAAGATGAACATAACAAACCACATCTTATATACAGGCAAGATGAACTTAAAAAAGAGTATCAGAAATCCCATAAACCTTGTGAAGTTTCAGGTATAGTCCTCCTTTAAATTTCACTGTGCCTTTTTCAAATGTGTTCAGATGTTCTAAAGGAAAAAAAAAACCCACAAGATTTTATTTCATAAATAATTTTTCTCCACAGCGTGCCATTAGAATCTGCACATTTCTTTCACATAGGCTTGTCAGCTGTTCCTTTTGTTTGTGACAGTGGCAAATTCAAAGGTAGGACAGAATGTGCATATAAAAAAAATCCATGATATTGCAAGAACTTCATTGTGGGTTTGCTTTTACACCTACATTGTCCCATATGTAAACACTCCTGTAGATCCACAGGAGTTGTTGCTTATATTCACAAAAGATAATGAACTTATTGCAAGCCTAGCAAATAATGCATGACATCTGTCTTCCTTAATAACGGAAGTATCTAATATTACCCATTAATTTATTATAATAGAATGCAAATTTTTTTCTTCATGAGTATTTTAATAATTTATTCACGCTACATATTTATAATATTTCGATTTCATTTTATTTAAGGTTGAAGGAAGGGGGTCAACAGAACCTATGCCTTAGACTTTCAGAGGGTAGACTTTGGCCTGTTCAGGGCACTGGTTCAAAGTGTCTCTTGGGAAACAGTCCTTAATAACAAAGGGGTCCAGGAAGGCTGGACATAATTTAAGAAATAAATTTTACAGGTGCAGGGGAAGGCCATCCCTATGTGCTGAAAGATGAGCAGGGAAGACCAGCTCCCTGATCAGTTCCTGGGCTGAACAGGGAACTTTCACTGGAACTCTTCTTGGGGAATATCTATGTAGATGGTTAAAAATATAAAGATTTTTTAAAAAGCTTGAGTGAATAGTGTTATTAATTTTGGAAAATTTTTATAATATATTTTATATTCAGAAACATTATTTGGAGAATTCTGCTTTTCCATAGGTACTAAGGCCAGAAAATAACCATTACATCAAGCAAATGTTCTTATTCCTATGCCCTTTTTTTAATGATAAATAGTATATCCTGAACCAAATTAAAGGTCTTTCAGTTTGTTTTGTGTCTTTTTCTTTAATCTAAACAAGTTAGTGTGACAAAAAGGCTTCAAGCATTAAGAACATAGTAATTTTCTCCCTTTTCATTTTTTGGAACATTTACATAAGACTGTGAGCTGGGGCTTACTGTCATTTTGAGGAGAGTGAAGTTGCAGAAATGTTTATGAAGAAAAACTGTTAAGTTTCTGTTCTTCTAAACAAGAGATGTGTCTCCTTTAATGGTAGTCTTGCTTGGTTATTCATATCCATTCATATTCATATCCTTTCTTCACAGAGGAACAACTTATATCACTGCTTGGAACCATGAGAGTTTCTCTTTCTCTAGTAAGGGAATCTTGACAGAAGATATGGAGGGACATAGCATTCAATACATATTTTTAGTTTGAGATTGGGCCATGATGATTCTAAAATTATCTACCAGATTTTTTTCCACTTTGTACTGTTTTATTCTAAAACTAATATGCCAATGAAAAAAAATTTTGTAACCCTGATGTATGCCTTACTGAGGTCAGGAAAGGATATTTATTGCAGTTCCTCAGTTCATAAGGTCTGTTTCCTTAATGTGTGGAAGCTCATCAGAGTTTGCCACAATATGTTTTGGATAAATCTGATAGCTATTACTTATCCACTTGTTGATTTCTTTTGTTTGTAAACAAAACTGGTTTGATTTGTTCTTGATTTGTTTGGTCCATAAATTTAGATAATCTTTAAACTCTCCCTTTAAATATAAATGTTATTTCCCATTTTGTCAGTACTATGGAATCTCAGACACCTGCTGTGTCCTAGTAAAGATTGTGTATATTAAATTGCTTCAGCCAGTTCTGTTCAGTACATCCAACTCGAGTGAGTCTGAACACATAGAGTGTATGTGAATACTCTTGGACTAGTTCCTTTTTAGGCCCAGTCCCTGCTTGTTATTGTTAGTGCTAATGGTTTCACAATTAATATAGCTTTATTTTGTGATTGATTTTTAAACAATTACTCAGGAAACTGCTTGCTGTTGTCTCTATTGTTTTTCTTTCTGGCCATATTGTGTTTAAGCAAGACAGGCTATGGATCTCTCAAAAGTAGCTTAAAGTTTACACATGAGGGCTCTTCCCTTGAATAACGGAATGCACAAGCTTAAATCCTCTCAAGTTGAGGGTGACAGAAGTGTGGTCTCTGAATTGTTGGGTCAGTGCTGTAGTCAGTAAGTCATTAAAATAAAATGACTAGGAGACATATCCTTTGGCCGCTACTTTTTAAGAGGGAAATCTAGTTTCCAGAAGGACTCTGGAGGTTTCTTCTAAAGGAGCTGGAGTGTCCAGTTAGCTGCTTAAGTTCTAGAGGGTAATGAGAGTTCAGATATGCTTCTTCATCAAGTATTTTTTATGTGAGCTAAGATGACTCTGGTAAAGGCATTGGCTTTTCTGGATCAGGCATCAGAAGCCTCTGGTGGCTGGACTATACAGTGTAATTGGAAGTATTACAGTACTTAGTTTGGAGATATCTCAGTAGATTGTGTATTTCTTTTAGAGCCTGATTCTACATAGTGAATATTTACAAAACTGTTAAAGAGGTCACTTAAGGTTTTTGATGTGTACTTGCTTATGTAGTTATACTCTATATTTATTTAAATATAATTCAAATATAAATATAATTCAAATATAAATTTGAAAGTCAGTAGGGACCTGAATTCAGGAGTTGGACCTAGTTTGTTTTTATTTGTTCTGCTGGTGCCAAAAAGTTTGCGTGTAAAAATGTGTTTTGTTTAACTAACTTGTGTCCTTTGTTATACTGATTGAGCTGTAGTGCTTATCTGCTTCCAGCCTTCCTGTTTGGATTATACTGCATTCTAGGAACTATGTAATATTGCTGTCTCTTAACTAATTTATAGCAAATAATCCATTTATGATAGAACTATATAAAAATATACAAGACATCTCATTTGATATTCCTATTACAGTCTTCTGTGTTTTGTTTTTTTGGTTTTTTTTTGGTTTTTTTTAATTCTTTCACAGTTTCACTTGGGAAAAAGATCATAAATATAAGTTTTCTGTTTTGGGCAGCCTTTTGCCTTTTTACTATATAGCAACTGCATTCAACAGTAAATAATTTTTTTACTTTACAGAGAAAGAGTTGAAGAAGAGCACTTTATTACATCCAACCTTCAGCAGCTTAAATGAAGAGAGCGGCATTTTACAGAAGTCTCTCAGTTTAGAGTATGCTTTAAATAATCTCTCTATAGAGGATGGTGGCAATCCACATTCCAGGAAAAAACGTTTTCTTTCCTATCCAAGATACGTAGAAGTGATGGTCACAGCTGACACCAAAATGGTTCGTCACCATGGGCAGAATTTACAGCACTATGTTCTAACACTGATGTCAATAGTAAGTAAGTTCTTAAGTATAAGCAATTGTAATTATTTCTGTTCTGTTTTCTTTTCTGCAACTTCCCATCTTCTGTTTTGATCAAATTCTGTAGACTAAAAAAAAGATTGCATAAACATAAATAAAAAACTTGGGTCAGAATTTAAGATTATGGATCTTTTCAGTTTAATGCAGTGTAGGGTGTGTAGATAAAATGATGGGGCCCTTTTCCTGATTTTGCTGTTGATTTAGAAGCATTCTTAAGCTTCAGGGAGTGAAAAGTACAGGTTAATTATGGCAGACATGTTAAAATGGCATTGTGAAAAAAAAATTATTAACTAAATTATTAACTATTGGTTATAGTAGTCCTAGTTTTTCAATTTCTCAAGAAACTTCAGATTAATATGAGTCAGGCTTTGAGTTGGTATCATTTATTTGATTTTATGTGTTTTTATGTAGTAAATTCTTTCTTGAACCAAAAGCCACTGCTTGTATTGATTCAGAATATAGTACAGTAAGCTCTAAAATCAAGTTTTACCATGACATCAGTTGAACCATTGTTAGGAAAATGCATGCTAACATATTCTGCATTGTAATTATTTCTAGATTTCTGTCCTTACATCTATTCAAGAAGCTTAATTTATATGAAACTGCATCTAGCTTGGGGGCTAGCAAATTAAAACACCTATCACATAAGTGTCTATAGAGACATCTGCTTTTTAGATGGCTATTAACTTGACCAGTTACAGACATCTACTTTTGGATGAACAGAATAGCACTCTAGTTTTCATCATGATTATTGTGTCTTCTCAATTTTTCTACTTTTAGTGCTGTGAAGGTATGAAAGTTCATGTATTGCCACAAAAAAATCCATACTGAAAGTTGTTTTTTCTCTTATAGTACAGACTCAGTTTGGAATTCCTTTCGAAACAATTGATGCCTTAGATGCCATTTTATTACAGTTATTTCCTTTAATAAAGAGGTGTGCTAAGGAAAAAAAGTGGCAAAGATATCACTTTAAAATAGAAGCTGTTTTTTACAGAACTTGACAATAAGATGAAATGGAACATTTATTATATCTTTTTCATGAGGTCTTGTTGTGATTATAGGTAATGTAATTCCTGATTTTTTTTTAAGACAAAAACATTATTCCTGCATCTGTAGATGTTGTACATTCAAGTACTATTCCTTACAGTTCAATATTTGTCTTTTTACTTACACCATTGGACTTCTAGGTAAATAAGATAAGTGTTGTATAATTGCTTTTGAAGAGAACCTATATATGGACTGTTTTTAAGATCTAGTATTTAACATATACTGTATGAGTGAAAGAATACCAGTTCTTTTCTAAAAGACTTGTCATTTCTTTCTTGTGCTTTCCTATCTGTACTGTAAAACTAGGGTTTTACACTTATTGGTGGTTTTGGGTAATAGCCTTCAATAAGCCACTGCATCTTTAATGTGACTTTAATATCTCTGAATACTACTGTAGGTGGTAAAACCTATTGCATGCATCTGTTGGCAGCTCTATTCCACATAAGTATATGCAAAAGGTAATCTTGAAACTAAAATTTTGTAAGATGTTACTTCTAGTAATGTTGAGCTTTTATAAATGCAGATGTAAAAAATATAAATTCAGATCTTAATTTTAAAAGAATTTCTTCACAGTTCAGTTAATTCCATGCACTCTCCCTTCCCCTGCCTCCATTTCCCCCACAGACTACATATCCCAGCTCATATCCCTTCTCCTTGAAGCACTTCAGCAATGGCTTGAAATCACAGAACAATTGGAAGTCATCTGATCCAACCCTCTCCTGACGTATATATGATTTGTCTAACAAATAATGTGTATGAGTATACAGCCTTCAGTCACTTCTTCTTTGTGACAGTTATTTTTCAGTAAACTAGTAAAAAAAATATGAAGGATAAGAAAACAAGTAACTACCATTCTTTGCTATGTAATCTGCATTAGAATTTATCAGTATGCTGATGGGTCATTTCTTGACCTACAGCCTCTTAGTGTTTGAAATAGAACCATTTTTAGTCTTATTTGATTGCCTGTAAAGGAAAGAAATGAAACCTTTAAATTTTATCATTTCTTCCCTTGTACAGATAGCTTTGATTATTAAATTTTACTGGTGCTTGTGTCTGGTCAAGCAACTGCTGTTATGGGAAATTGTCAGGTTGCTGGCCTTTTAAGTGAATCAAGCATTATACTTTACTCTTGTAATAATTCTGAAACTTTTAGGGTTATTCAGTTCTGGCTTGGATTTTAAAGAAACCTAAAAACTTTAAGCATATAAATCGCATTAAATTTTAATGAAACTTAGACATCTAACTCCCTGAAGAACCTTTGAAATCCTGGCCCATTTTTCTTTTATTTTCTTTGGGGCTTTTTTTAGTATCAACCAAGCCACCAAAGTAAACTTACTGCTGTTTTATGAGTGGAAAATAAGAACTGAAATATACTGCAAAATATTTTTAGGGTTATAAGTGTCTTGTCACTCATCCAATTCAACCTGAAAAGGCTTAGCTCTCAGCATGCAAATAATCCCATTGAACTGGAACTGGAATGCATTTTCTCATTTCTTTAAAACTGCATAAATGTTGGCAATATGAGTATTCACATTACTTACATTATATCTTGGAATTACTTACTCATTCTGAATGAAATATATACTTCAAGATAGAAGTACTACCTTTGCCATAGGATTTAATGAAAAATTCATTGTATTTCAACACAAAGAGTGGCATTATTTAATGTGAAAAAATAAATAAAGCAATAAGAATAGTGTAATTGCTTAACTTGCACTGTTTCTTCTTGTTCCTCCAAGCATGGTATCAGGAGAGCAGGCAGTAGGCACTGTCTTCTCAGAATCACAGAACGTATAGGTTGGAAGAGACCTTCAAGATCATCGAGTCCAACCCAGCCCTAACACCTCAACTAGATCATGGTATCAAGTGCCACATCCAGTCTCTTTTTAAACACATCCAGGGATGGTGACTCCACCACCTCCCCAGGCAGACTATTCCAGTATTTAATCACTCTTTCAGGGAAAAACTTCTTCCTAACATCCAACCTATATTTCCCTTGACGCAGCTTAAGACTGTGTCCTCTTGTTCTGTCAGTTGCTACCTGGAGAAAGAGACCCATCCCCAGCTGTCTATAACTACCCT